>BMAO01018329.1:0-37528 GCA_019973975.1 Trichonephila clavata | reverse complement strand
ATTTACTTATTTGCACCCTTTATCTGTTCTAAGATAGGGAGGGGGGAGGGAATGTGTCTGCTCTAACCTCGTCCTCTTTACCCATACCACCGAAGAAAGAAATGGTATGAAGAGACAGTAGATGTTATTTTTTTTAACAATCATTGAAACAAATTAAGAAAATTTATTATTTAGTATAGAGAAATCACTTCACTCCTCAATACTGAAAAAGCAAATCCAAATGGAATCCAGCATAATCTTATGAATTATAATTGAAATTATAATAATTTAATTACAATTGATATATTTTCCCTTTAATATTACTACTTCGTTTTATCACATGAATATTATTGCTATATATAAATTACATATAGGTGCATATTATTAGAACATGCAAGAACAAACATTATTTAATGTAGATAAAATTTTCGATTCCGTATTTAAAGCAATAGTCCTTTCATACTTATTATTTTTTTCAGAAAAAGGCAGAAATAAAATGTATATTTAAGAAATCAAAGAAATTTACTTTCTACTTTGTAGAATCGGTGAATAAATAAGAATTATTCCACAAGAAATGTTTTCTATCAGTGAAAAAAGAAACCAACATTTTTTACTATTTTGATACTTTTTCTGATTGGTGATTGTTATGCATCTTCCAAAACTAATAAGATTGAAAAATTTTGAAACATGTTAGGAATATTATTTTTTTGTGAGGGAAGGGGATAAAAGAATAAAACCAAAATTCTCCCCAGAAGACACCATACTCACCAATTACATAGAATTTATTTTTACATGGAATTCATAGTAAATTATGAAGGTGTGTAATTTATGAATATCTGCTTAATTCTGGAAAATACAATATATAATGTTCTATGGTACTATATTTATTCGATAAGAGTAAAATGGCTTCATACTGCTAGTCCATTTTTAATACAACAGATTGAAACTTAATTTTTCACTACTGTATATCTACCTTTTCTTCTGTTTCATTCTCCTCATCATTCATATAGTGCAGTGGTCTTCAAACTGTGTTCCACGGAACCCTGGGGCTCCCAAGGTTACCCAAGTCACAATAAACAATCGAAAAAGATATTATAAATGTATATGTGAAATGGATTGAAGTTTGTATAACTACAAGTATCTTTTGTAAAAAGCTAATTTCATCATTAAAATTTTAAATTCTATTTGTACTCAGTTTGTAGTTCTATTTGTAAATCTGTTGAGAGCCTAAATGCCCTCCCATTGGTGTGATGTGGTTGTTAGGAGGGGGTACTAGCTCTGGGGTCATCCTAGTCACTTGGCCATGGTTCAAAATTATGAGGTCCGTCGCCAAAAGTCCTCAGTGCGACGTTAATGTTTACTCACCCACACATTTTACGAAATAAAAATAAAGGTGAACACTTCTTATTAGAAGTGAGCAATTAATTTATTTTACCAGGATTAAAAACTTTTAAAAATAAATGAGAACCTGTAATTTTCTGCCCGACGGTATCTTGTTCAATTTTCCTATCCGATGAATTTTTCCGTCTTCGATTCTAAGCTGCGCCCAATTTTTATTAGAATCAACATCGGAATAAAAAGGTGCAGCTTATATAGATTCGAATAAATATGGTAATATCGCGATTTTAAAGCCTCTGCTTTTTTTCTATTCAAAATTACTGTCTGCAATGCTGATTTAAGCTCATTTCGGCGCCCTGGGAGCAGAAGATCCACAGGCTCCCTTGGCACTGGAGAAGCAAAATTTATAACTGTGACGTTTCCCCATCGCTAAATGATTATGCATGGGGTGGTTTTGCAATAATAATGTCACATCTCGTTTAGGTTTATTAGAAAACCTTTATTTTAGGGTTCACACAGCTGAGAAGACATCACAGGAAAGTACACAAAATACACTTAACACTTAATTGACAGACGAGCACACATGAAAAAGAGGAAGAACTACTACATGTTGTATTGGCTACGAACTACATAGTACTAACTAATAAAGTTATAAAGTTTACGCGGCGCCGCAGGTGGCGCTAGCAGTTCAGTCAAAGTTATGGGAACTGTTACATAACTAGAAAACCTGGTTAAGTCCAGCCTATCCGGGCCCTTCCCAGCCCAAGGCGCCCGCCCCAAATGCCTAATGGAGTGTGCAATACATTTTAACACATATCAAATTCAAAATTAAAATTATTTCGGAATATATTCATTTTAGATATGTAATAAAATTTTTTAGTAAAATGTTTATAAAATTCTTTTAGTACTATAGTTGAAATATTGATTCAATCTAGTTTACTTTTAAATTAGAAAATAAAGCATTCACAAAATGATAATCCACTGAATAAACTTTTAAAACACCTGCTTTTAAAAAATTTTAATAAAATTTTTAAAATTGTCTTTACAAATAATATCAAAAATATGTTTATCTATGTGCTTTAAATATTATTTCAAGATATATTCTACTAAGTTTGGAATGGGATTCCCTGAAAACCAGTGCCAAATTTCTCATTAAGTGGAGTAAGCTATGGGCCCCAAAAATAAAGAAAACCAAATATTTTGCTGCAAGAATTAGTTTTTACTTCGTATTCTTATAAATAATTATTGTTTAGTGGGATATTTTTTAATTTCCTGATAATTTGTTGTTTTATTTGTGCAATGAAATGTATTACTAAAATGTCATGTATTAAAATTATTAGGCTACAGGACCCCAAGAACTTGACTGCCTATGGTTCTCCATGTCGTTTTATCCAACACTATCGAAAACATCTTACAGTTCAAAGGGTTCCATGAGTCGAAAAAGTTAGATCTCTGATCTTTGTCCAGAAATAAGAACTCTTCCCCCTTGGAAAAGATTCACTTCTGTTTTAACCCCCTCCCCCTTAAAAAGAAAAAAGAACTAGCTTTTTTATTTACCAGTTTTACGATTGTGACCCCCCCCCAGTCCTTAGCGAGATTCCCGTTTCGTTGAGGGGAGAATTTTATTGAAAGGAGTACTGGAGAGAGAAATTTATTGTCTATCTTGAGAATCTTTAGAAAAATATTTGTGCCCAACATTTCGCATTAACCAACGCCATCTAGATGTCATGTAAGGTGTTAAACTAATGACAGGCCTTCACCTTAATCTGTGACCATTTAAAATAAATATGTTCATTTATGATTTAGTCTGTATTTATTTCTTTTACAGACTGAAAACCACTACAACTAATTTGAAAGCTTTTTCAGAAGCATTCAACTGCCATTCAAGTATTTTGTCATTTGAAAATGGTTGTTCTATCTGGTGATTTTGTTTTTCATAATAAAATATATTTTTTGAAATATGTGTGCTTTTTCTACATATTTGTCTTGATTATTCGAAGAAAGTTATTTGTTATTTTTTAATCCAATGAAACTTGTAACTTTGAACTTATCTTTTGGAGTTTTTAATATCTGTATTTAAAATTTCAAAAAATATCCGATACTGACTTTTTTTGTTTTATAAACAAAGTATACTTATTGTATATGAAACATAGAATATGTGAATTTTTATAATGTAATTAAAATTTATTGAATGATACATTAATTTTTAATTCAAAATTGGTTCTCACTAAATATATTAGAGTCCAAGACCTGCAGTTAATAAATATATAAATATTGTAAATATAAGGAATTTTTGATCATCTGGAACTGTGGGATCCTCATTATTGTACTTCTGCCCCCCCCCCCTCCATCTCCATTCACTGTCATCTATGAGATATCTAGTAATTAGTGTGTGCTGTAGTTTTAGATTGGTTACAAATAGCCATTTGAGTTAAGAATTATTGGATAGGATGAATGAAAAAAAATTTGAATAAGGCAAAAAAACATTAAGTTATAATTTTATTATTATAATTATCACTTATAGATGCCTGGTAGTAGTTTTATTGTTTTTGCTGTTTATATGATGAGCTTTAAAACAAATATGAATGGAAAGTGCTATATGATGATGAGCTTTAAAGCAAATATGAATGGTAAGTTCTTGGGACACACTGGAAAAAAATACCTAGTAACTTTACGTTTTTAAGCTTTTTACACATTTGACGTGGCTTTGTAGGCGTTTGTTTTTTCGTTATGAAAATCAATTGTGTTATATTTTGCTTTCTCCTGAATTGCTGATGTCTCCATGAAAATCCATAGTAGCTTATCCCCCCTAAATTGAAGCATCCTTACTTTTTATTTCCTCTCTCTCTCTCTTTTTTTTTTTTTTTTTTTTTTTTTTTTTTTTTTGTTACAGAACATGTGTGCATTCTGCAGGAAGATTTCGAAGTCGTTTAGGGCAATTTTCTTGTACCAACGGATGGTTTTCCTGAGAAATGTGTGGTAGGATATATGTTGGTCAGAGAGATTGACATCTGGCCATTCCCAAGGTATAATTTCAGATTATATTTGGTTAAGTAAGAATTTTTCTATTTGTGTTTTTCACTTGAGTTGAAGAGCTTGTAAAATCAAACCAAATAAAAAGAAAATCTCTTTCTGTACGAAGTTTTTTATTGAAAAAAAAACACAACAAGATAATTCACAAGTGGCACTCAGCACAAGAATCTTATTCAGTGATACCAGCTACAAGTTATCTCATACAGTAATTTGTCCCAACAAAATCATTATTGTAAAGGCAATTACAATATTATGTCAGTAACAAAAAAAAACTATTATATTTTGTAAAATTTTATATTTTCTTTAAAATAAAATTGGAGCAATGAATAGGCTAATGTATTTCACACAGATACTCACATCTTCAGATAAAATACTCCTCATTCTGTCATTTCATTAATTTGCACTAGTCTTTTATGTTTTTAAAAATCATAATTATTTCTTTTTTCATTTAATTTACTAGTTTTTATGACATAATGTTATATTGAAGTGTGTTTTCTTAGGTAGAAAAATGCATCAGAATTATGTATGTGTTGTTTTATTTGCCATTTTTTTTAATTTGTAATTTTATACTTAATTCTCAATAACAGAACTTTTGAAACCAATTTAATGTTGATTTTTTTTACAGTAATATAGTTTTTATTTTGTTTCAGTATTGTGTAAAAAGTTGGATTTAGAATTTGCTTTTCTGCAGTGTGTTCATATAACTTTTATATATTTTTCTTGTAATATTCTCAATGAAGGTTAACCTAACTCTAATTTACAAAATCGTCCAGTAAAATATAGGTTAAATTATGTTTTCAAATCTGCCATGTTTACACTATGTGCATAAAATTTATTCCTAGATCGGTTTTTTTTTCTCGCAATTTCGCAAAGATTCTGCCATTCTTCAGCCATTTTCTCTCCTACAGCTGTAATTTATCATTTTATATTTACAATGACCAGAAAATGACTAGATGAAAACCATAGAGTTAGTTGTATCAAAATTTTAAAAATTCCTGTCCTTTCTGCTGCATCTTATATTTTGTTAGCTGTTAATTCCTAATTGATTTGTAGATGTGCTTTTGATAAGTAAAACATTCAGATTTTCTTCTTGTTTAACAACTTGGTTCTTTTTGTGCTTTGCATTATTTATGCATCTAATGGCTGTTCTATTTATACCATGTTGCCTAACACAGACAAAATTAAAATTTAAATGTATGAAGAATGTTATTTATATAAGAATCATTTGTATTACCACATCCGAAAAATGGAAAAAATATGTGTTGGGTGATGTCTATCATATGTACATTTCTTTGTGTGACAAATGATACTGCCCATCATGCGACAACTCCAAGCCATGTCGCAAATAAGAAATCAAGTTGCTTTAAAAAATGGATCATTTTTTTCAAGGACAATGTTCAGTCAAATATAAGGGTTGAGGTACTGTTTACATCATTACCTTTACAGTATAATGTACCTTTGACTGTAGCTGATCATGCTAGGCCTCTTTTGGGAAAATATTGCCAAAGTCTGAGAAATGCGCAAGAACTAAAACATTTGTTGTGATTAAGGAACTAGCTTCTAGTCGGAAAAAGTATGATTAAACACAGGAATCGAGGTCTTTTTGCAGCAACATCTGATGGAAATAAGGATTGAAACCACAAACTATATCTCATTTAGGTCACTTTAATCTTGCAAAATGTCTAATTCAAAGCGGTCTTAGCAATTCCAAATTTAATTGGGAATTTTTTCTACAGGAGAAAATATTAGCTAACTCGTCATTGATGAATAGTAAAAATGTAGGATACCTTTAGAACACATTTTGTTTCATTTATCACAGATAATGCATAGAGGGAAATGGAATTAGTACCTTTTGAACAAAAAAATAACTTGCTCATGTCATTTTTCTACTTGGAATTAGAAAAGGGTGTTGCTTCTTACCTTTAAAAGTCAATGAGATGCTTGTAGGTTTTTTTTTATTATCTATAGGACTTTCAAAATTTGTACACATGTTAAGAAGCCTCAAAAATTTGAAAGCTTTCATGTACTTGATCATTATTGCTTGATTGTTGTCTTGACATCAACTACTGACTTCGTTGGTAACTTCTGTGTAATAATTTTTATAAATATATTCTGATAATTGAGTTACTTCATTTTATTTTCATAAAAACATCTTTATTATATCCATTTTCTTGTTTATAACACTATATACAGTTGATTCTAACTAATTCAAACCTTCGGTAATACAAACCTCTCACTAATTCGAAGTATATGCTCAGCCCCTAGAAAAACTCTTGATATTTCGAACTAAACAATACGCTTTGGTACGCTCAATATTTCGAAGTAAAATCTGCGCCTGCCCAGACTACAACACGCGATAATTCGAAGTTATTTAAAAAACACTCCACAATTCAAACACTCAATATTATGTATTCTGTAGCAAACAAGTTGTGGAGTTTACATGTTTTGTCTCTCCTGTAATGTAACCCCTTTGATGACCATCTGTCTGCAATTCCTTTTTTGTGTTTCCCGGTTCCTCAGGCAAAAGACACTTTTATTGATTTTCTTCTTCAAGTGAACAGTAGGCCTGTCGCACCTGTAGTCAGTCGTCCTTATCTTTCGTTTAACACTTGGTCTTGCTGTGCATGTGTTCAGAAAGGATGGTCCGCTATTGTGAGAAGAAGAGTTGCACAGGATTGTGTATTTTGCGTCAGGGTGACGTGATGATTTATGACTAATCTATGTGACTTGTAGCATGTGGCACTAAATAGGGCATGGGTTGGACTGGAACCTTCCTCGAAGAACCAATGGTGTTGGAGACAATCTCTGAGAGGACCGAGTGCAAAACGTTTTTCTTTCCAATGAGGAATGGAAGAGATTTGGAGGGGGGGGGGGCATGAAAGTGTCCTGTTCGAGAGGTTAAGAAATACGGAGTGGAAAGTGAAAGGAGATGAGCGATTGAGGCGAGATATAAAAAAAAAAAAAATGGTCGAATTTAGGCAGACTAATTAGGCGAGAAGAACCTACCCAACATCGATACTATTAAGTCCACCTTGTAGCTGAGTGCGAAACTGAATACACCTTGTGTTAATTTTATTGATTCTAAATTTTAAATTAAAAATATTATTTTACTAAAGTTGTGGTGATTCGAGTTCATCACCTATTAATTTCGATAAACTTTCAGTCATTACCTTTCACCCCACCTCAGTGTCGTCTTATCACACGAACGGAACATCATATCTTCTTTTAATAGTACAAATGCTTAACAATTTCTGAAAAGCAAAAGGTGATAGAATCAGTAGAAAAAAATTAGAGGAAGATCGATGTAGCCAAAGCATTTGATATCCCACTGAGCTCGCTCTCCACTATTCCGAAGAATAAAAAGAAAATCGTTAGTGCATCTTCTATTAGAGTGAGAAAACGCGTTAGTAAAGGTAATTTTCTACGTCTTAAAAAATCAACGTTTAGTTAAATGAATGACATTGTCAAGGACAGAATATTCCAGTGGGTGGCTTTTTATTGAAGGAAAAGGCTCGTGCATTCTCCCAAAGAATTTGGAAAGGAGTTTTTGGCTAGCGAGGGATGGTTTACAAATTTTAAGAAAAGGAATGGGATAGTCTTCAAAAAAAATGTTCGGGGAAAGCTCGAGTGTCGAGATTAATGTTTGTTCTAAATTGCAGAACTCTCTTTTAGATTTAATAAAGGTGTACGAACCGCATAACATTTTCAACACGAATGAAACAGGATTCTTTTCCAAGTGTATGCCAGAAAAATCATTTACATTCAAAGAAAAATGCCAGGGAGGAAAACATTGCAAGCAGAGGTTAACTGTTTAACAGGTTGTAGACATAAACGACTCAGAAGAGATTACTCCTCTCGTCATAGGATAAATCGTCAAACCCTCGTTTTTTACCACAAACCGCTCAAACAAGAATGCATAGAGGACCACTGAATTCTTAAATGAATGGTTAGTTTCATTGAACACGGATATGGAAAGGGCCAGAAACGACTTATTATTTTATTTTTAGACAACTGCATTATGTATACTAATGCACCACTTTTATCAAATGTGAAGCAGAAAAAAAAACTTTCAACTTTCCCTTCAAAACTTCAGCCACTCGATCAAGGTATCATACATGATTTCAAAACTTTTTATGGGCTTGCAGTCGTTAAAAGCGTTTTAGAAAACCTCGAAAATCAGCAGAATATAACTGTTTCTAATGTAACGGCTTTGATCATGATTCACAAGGCTTGGAGAGCTGTCACTCCTTTGACAACTCACAACTGTTTTAAAAAGTCGGGCTTCCCCACTCTAAATCTGGTTGATGTGCAACATACACTCATGGAATGTAATGCTGAACCATTTCTTTGGAAAGCTCTCTTAGTACAACATTTGACGACTACGCGTAGGTTGACATGGACATCGCTGTATGGGGAACCTTATTTGACGCTAAAAGTGTGACTTTTGACTACAATAACACATAGTCAAGAAGACGAGTTGGAGGAATTGAATCCGATAAATCTGACAGAAGCTAAAGTGTCACTAACAAACTATGTAAAATCATGTTGATGTGGACATTTTTCAAGCTTCATTTATTCTAAAAAATCTATTGTCATAGTTAGATTGAATGCCGTAAAACAAAAACAAAAAAAACGGATTTTTTGTCAGAAAAAATTAATTATGTGTAGTATGTATTCTTGTAATAATTGTTTTTATATATAAATGTATTCCTTTAATACAGGCTTTCAATTTCTGTGTGTATAATGTTTATTCTGTGTAATATGTACTTTTTAAAAATACTTTCAAATAATTTTATACATTCGTACAATTGTTGTTTTATTACATAGTTTCAAATTTAAATAAGTTTGAAAAAAAATTATTTTCGTGTACTTTGGAAATTCTTTCCTGTCCTCTTGATAATTTGAAGTTTTTCATTGGTCCCTCCAACTTCGAATTATTCAGAGTCGACTGTACCAGGGCCGTTTTTAATCTCCCCGGTGCTCTAGGCACTTCAAATTTTTGCACCTCTCCCACTATTTCCAGAGCACCCCCTCCTTCAATTCTTACCTTATCAGTTTTGGTTTGGGAGGGGTTTACCCTTAACTCTTTTCTCTTTTTTTGTCTTCTTAATGGAGAGTCCTTCCATTATCCACCACCTATAGAACCGGACTGACAACCTGGCACCGTGTCCTGAACTGGCAGCCTTAAGGAAAAAGAGTGACATGGTTTGATCACTCTTGTTCGTTTCTTGCCTTTTGGCATCATGGACACCCCCTCCCCATCCTTTTGTAAATAAGTACAGTAAATTAATAAAATCGTATGAAATTACAGTATAGAGTATACATTATTGTATTAACTTATTATAATTATCAATTTTTTAACTTGTTTATCATTCAACTTGTTAATTATCTTACTATCTTTTTTTACATTTAGACTTCCTGACAGTTGAGTCACAGTCATTGTATTAGTGCAACAAAGGTTTTCTTCGAGTTTTCATCATTGCAAAGTTTTTAATGACATCATTATAATCCATTTCTATCGTTATATCAGTGTGTGTGCATAGCAACATTAAACTATTAAGCTTTTCATTTTCCAAGTAGTAGTTCTGATGTCCGTCTTAATTTTCTCACACAAGGGCAGAAAAGTCTCTGCTGTCACAGGAAGAGTAAAGTAAATCTCCTCATTGCGACATCTAATCTTAATTGCTAATCTCCAGACAAAGAAAAATAGACAGGACATTACTAACCGTGGAGATTTAAGGTCAAACCTAACTAAATGGATGCTAAATATTAAAAAATTATATAATAGCGTCAAAACATTTGTTTTTGCTCTCTTATTCTGTGTAACAGGTACAAAAATTTAACTGGAATCTAATAAATGTTTAAAATTAAAGCATATTTTTTAAAGTTTTTCCGCTACACTTTACTACAAATAGAAAAGTAAATTTTTTTAAAGTAGCAGAGAACTACTACAGTATACCAGCTGTCAAAAGCACATTAGAAGTTCATGAATTTGCAAAAAAATCAATATTAAGTAAGCAAGGGTCTACCCAAAATCTAAGAAAATGACAAGTTTTAGAACCTCTATTCTAATCTATCATGCTGATGTATTGTTTTTTATTTCATATCTCAATACAAATATACTCATACTAATTTAAACTGTACAAAATATATATTGCTACAGGTACTCAGTAACTCTTCAATAAACTTGCACATTTTTTGCCTTTAAATTAATGTTTGCATAGAAACTATTCATAATTACAAAACAACCTGATTTTACTATGCATATTTCAAACAAAAAAAATCTTATTACTATTTATTAAAATCACCTTTAGTATGATTGTTTGAGGAATATCTAAAAGTTTAATTTTACAATTTCTTTGTCATTTGGCTAAATTGTTTGGCAATGTTTGTAGATTTATGTATCAAAAATTTTCAAATTTAATGAAAATTAATGCTGTGAGAGAGAGATACTTATGTAGGGATATTTTTTTTTTTATCTTTGTATGTTTGAAATGTTACATCGTATTCATACCTTACAAAAGATTGCATCATTTTTTAAGAATTGTTATTCAACTTTTTTTAAAAAAATAATATTGTGTGTACAGATATAATGCTTGACATGAATTCTTTTTTTTTTTCGTAAAAGTTAATGTACAATACGTACTGTTCCATAACGTACATATTAACATTTTTTGTAATTTTTTTTCGCTTTTTGTTTAATTTATTGGCTTAAATTTAAGATGTTAAGATTGTATATTGTTCGAAGAATTGTTGTACATCAATTGATTTTTTTTCAATAATACTCTACAACTATGAAAAAATAAGATATTGTTTGCATAAAATAAAAAAAAATATTTTTGTGATCTGAAGTAAATTTTAAATATTTTACGGTTTGGGTAGGGTATTCCAGAGTAATATATTTCTCAAAAAATAAGAATAATTTTAACACAAATTTGTGCATTTCAGTAACCAAATGTTCGCTGAATAATCTGGTTATGATAAATTTGAATTTTTAAAACTTTGTATGATACAAGACATAAACAGTATTATATTCAAAATATAATGAACTGCACAAATATATATCACATTAAGATGTATAAAACAAATGAAATTTTCAACAAAGAATAATTCTAGAAAATTAATGCAAAAAAATTCATATTAACCAGCCTTTCTATCATTAACCCATGTTATAAATACTAATTTACAATCAATTTTTGTTTCCTTATTTATTATGAACGCAAATCTCTCTCTTTCTGTTTCTGAAGGCTATTTTTTCTGTAGTATCATTTGAATTAAGAATATTTTATTACATTTTTTATAAAGAAAAATTCAGAGAATTTATAAAGTAAAGTCAATGCGATTCTAGACCGGAGATCGGTAGGATTTCAAGAAAGAAGAACTAGTTGTTAGTGAAACAAGATATCGAAAGTATCAGATACCTACTTGATATGCGTTTACGGGGAAAAGGTCCCCATCCCAGCAACAGTCGCGTTCAAGACTGTCATGCTCCAATTAATATTTCTTATATTATTTAAATCAAGTTTTACACACAACAGGCATTAACACATTTTTCATTCCTTCAAAAATAAAGAAATATTGTAGATATGTTTTATTTATTATTTCTATCGCTCAATGCAAGTGCGATCAGTGTCAAAATATCAATGCTAGGAATTAAACTTTGAAGTTTCATGAAAAATCTTCCATATCAATGATATCTAAAGTACTACATTTTGGAATTTCATGTTTATACTAATAATTAAAATTTATAAAACATAGATAAGTGTGTTTTTGGAAGATGATTGAAGCAAAGAAATGTATTGATACATATTAATCAACATAAAGTACTATAAAACTCCATTGAAATATATAAATATGTACGAAAGTCTTAAAATTAGCTGATGAAACATGAAAAATTAAATAGATTTTATTAAGCTGAACATTTTATTTTCACTGCCTCCTTTGTAAAGGAAGGCAAATAAACGTATGTTTTGATTTTATCTTAATATGATAAAAATATTTGTACATTTTTTAAGTCTTAAGGGAAAAAACAGAATAAATGAAATATAAAGTCATAATTACCATTTGCAGTTTCAAAGGAATGAAGTAAAATTGAAGGAATTGCTGATTAAAATTGTGTAACTCTTTGAAAAATAGTGATTTTCTGAAGGGTCATTTCAACCCTCTTTTTATTAGCACTTAAGCAGATAATAAAATAAAGGAATGTGTTTTTTCTGTTGGGGACCACTCCAATGATTCTTTTCCCACGGAGGTATTTTTACCAATAAATTGAACTTAGCCTGCTTTACGAATAATCCGAATATTTTCACCGATTTTCTTAACACTTTGTTAACGGGAAACAATTTACACGAGTAATTGTCTGAGGCCAGTCTAATGTTTAAATATTTCAGTAAATACAAAGTAATTTTTCAATACATATTTATAAAAAAAGAAAGGGAAAATATTTTTTTAGTAAACATATTTAATTTTTAATGATACAAAGAGGGACAAGTCCGAAGAGCTGCAAACGTCTCTTAAAGCACAGAATAAAAAAACGCCTGCGCAAAATATTTAGCAACTTTGATTTATGAATTTTATTGATACGATAATTTAATAATAAAACTAGTTAACTGATGAGTGGGGTGTACACATAACTTTTTTATGGGGGATTATTATTTCTTTTAAAAAAAGATAAAAAGTGCTGAGGCATAATTTTTATGCTAAAGATTAAAAATCTGCTGGTCTAAGAGGACGGGGGGGGGAGGGGGATTGAACTCCCTCTGTCCTTGTGTATAGATATTCTTTCGTAGAATCTAAAATAATTCATGATACCAAAAAGAGTGTTGTAGATTGCGATAAAGAAGTGATTCTCAAACTTTCGATATTCGCGACCCAATTCTCAGTCATAATTTTCATCGCGTCCCCCTTCTCACATTAACAATCAGGCCTGCATTTCCGCTTAGGCACATGCCTAGGGCGCAAAACATTGGAAGGTGAGAAAAAGAGACAAAAATTACAATTACAGAGAACGTACAACCGCCTAGAATGTATTAAAAGCCAATTATTCTGTTTAATTTGTATATCGAAATGATCAAATATTCGTTTCGCTGTCGGTCAAATTATTATGTAAATCACTTGACTTTTCTTCCCCAAATCATATTTTGCTTTATGTATACTGTTATTAAATTGCTCTCAAAACTCGAATTAAAATCTTTATCGCAGCGTTTCTCTAACTGCGGGACGCGCCCTTTTAGGTGGGCGTGATAACCCTACTTGGTGGGGGGCGAGCATATCGCTAAAAATCGAAAATAAAATATTTGAAATAATTATCAATTTAATAATATAATTTGCTATTTAAAATAATTACAAAGTAAAATACACTCTTATATAATAAAAAAAAAATGAATTATACGCATTCACGCTGATATAATACACAATACTTATAAATGTATCAGTGCTGCACAAAGTATTTGATAATTAATTTATCAATATTCAATTAAAAACAAGTTTAGTAATTGATAGTGACTCCCTTGGGCTTATCATATACAAAATTAATGTGCAAAACTTAATATTTGTCTAATTAGTACGTTTTATAATTAAAGTCGTATTGTATCGTAGTTTTACCATCAAAGTATATTATAATTGGATTCAATACATTGTTATTGAAGGGGGTCGCAATGAAAATTGGGTCACAAATATTGAAAGTTAGAGAAGCACTGCTTTATCGCAATCTATAACACTCTTTTTGGTGTCATGAATTTCTTTAGATTCTAAACAGGATATCTATATATACTCAAGGACGGAGTGTTCAATTATACCCCCCCCCCCTCCTCATAGGCCTGCAGATTTTTTATCTTAAGCATAAAGATTTCGCCTTAACACTTTTAATCTTTTTTTTAAATTTATCTCCCCATAAAAAAATATGAGTATGCCCTGCTCCAGTTTTCTAGTTTTATTATGAAATTATCGTGTCTCTAAAATTCATAAATCCAAGCAGCTAAATATTTTGTGCAGGTTTGCTTTTTTACTCTGTGCTTTAAGAGACGTTTGCAGTTCTTCAGACTTCTCCCTTTTTGTATCATTAAAAACTAAATATATTAGCTAAAGAACATTTTTTCCCTTTTTTTCTTTTATAAATATGAATTGAAAAATTTCTCTGTATTTACTTATATATTCAAACATTAGACTGACTTAAAACAATTACTCGTGTAGTAAATCCTTTCCCGTTTGCAAAGTTTTTAGAAAATCAGTGAAAATATTCGGATTATTCCTAAAGCAGTCCATTTTATTGGTAAAAATACCACCGCGGGGGAAAAGAATCATTAAAATGGTCCCTGCAACGTTCCCCAACAGAAACACATTCCTTATTTTTTGACCTGCTTAAGGGCTAATAAAAAGAGGGTTGAAATGACCCTTCAGGAAATCACTCTTTTTCAAAGACTGAAAGAGAGAGTTGACGCAATTCACAGAAACAAAAAGATTTGCGTTCATAATAAATAAGTTAACAAAAGTTAAAAACTGAGCATAGATTTCTTATTTTGAAATGGATGAAACAAGATGGTCAGCAAGGGCAGATGTTCTCAGAGCTCGAGTTACAAGTCGTAATGAAATCAAGAACGCCTTTGAAAATTAAATTGAAGACAATACTCAGACACCTGACACACTAGTTACAGCTGAAGGATTCCGCTAAATCTTAGAAAGTTTTCAGACTACTTAATTAATGGTGATTTGGTGTGAAATCTTACAAAGGGTGGACAAAACCAGTGAGAAACTGCAAAGGAAAGAGCTTCATCTCCTTTGAGCTACTAAGGAGTTAGAGACGTTATCTTTGTTTTTATCTGAAAAAAGATCCATCTTTCATGATTACGAGGCAAGAACATTGAAACTAGCTAACGTGCCTGAGCCCAACTATGAAAAAATCAGAAAAAGGAAATTTTTTTCAGGTGAGAAAAGAGACCCAGATTCTGAGAGAATATCACCAATGCAAGAATTTCACGCGTGCGAGCTGGAGTTTTCTTACCAATTATTGACAATCTTGTAACGCAGTTAAACAAAAGAATTAATTGCTACGAAGTTCTCAACACAAGATTCGAGGTATTTAGAAACCTTCATGAAACGGAGCTAGAAGAAGTTACAAAACAGGTGAAATACTTGGCTCAAAGCAGCTACCCCAAAGATAAGTTGAAGAACAATTTATGCAAGAATATCAACAATGCAAAATGTATATGAAGGTGGAATAAATGAAAATCACAAGAGGAATCTTTTTCTACACCAGGAAAAACAAATTGGAAAGTACCTTCTTAACAGTGCCGGTTTATGCATTGGGGGGGGGGGGTCGGAAGGGCGTGAAAGCAAGCGGGTGATGTGGACTTACCAGGTTTTCTGGTAATAAATTTCGATCCGCCAGTGCGAAAAGGAATCGTAGACCTTCTGCGCCCATGGCCCGAAATGAGCTTAGATCGGCACTGCTTCCCAAATTTAGATGTCGCAATAAGGATTTACTTGACTCTTCCTTTGACAAACTGTACAGCAGAGAAAAGCTTTTCTACCCTTAAGAGAATTGATCGGGCATGAGAACTACTATGGAAAATGAAAAGCTTAACAGTTTAATGTTGCTATATGCACTCAAAATGATATAACAATGGAAATTGATTATAATAATTTTATTAATGATTTTGCAATGATGAAAGCTCGAAGAAAACCTTTGTTACACTAGTACAATTGACTGTGACTCAGCTGTCAGGATGTCTAGAAGTAAAAGATAGTAAGATAATTAACAAGTTGAATGATAAACAAGTTAAAAAATTGTTAATTATAATAATTTCATACAATAATGTACATTCCTTACTGTAATTCCTTACGATTTTATTAATAAAATGTAATTATTTACAAAATGATAGGGGGGAGGGGGTTCCGTGATGGCAAAAGGTAAGAAATGAACTGGAAGGACCAAACTATGTCACCCTCTTTCCTTAAGGCTGCCGGTTGCCAGTCCGGGACACGGCGTGGCCATACGTGGTGGATAATGTGGAAAAACTCTCCATTATATATATAATATATATATGTGTGTATATATATATGTACACTGCTCAAAAAAATTAGGAGAGCAAGCAAAGAAAGTAAGAAAATCGTGCGAGACATCCACAGAGCTGCATGAAATGGATAGTGATACGTATCAATGAACGATACAGAAAAAAAGACGTAAACACATATGGAATTATGCTTTAATTCATGGAAGCTTTGAAAAAAAAAGCCGATTTAAGGCAACAATTGGTTTACATGTAAACGATAAAAAAGTAATGTTTGGAAATGATGCAGTACTGTTAATAAGGCGCGTGGTCTCCTCGAACAGCTAAGACTGCTGCACATCTGTTTCCCATGGATGCGATGATGGTATCGATGAGAGTTTGGGGAATACAGTTCCACTCCTCAAGAAGGGCAATCTCCAAGTCACGGAGAGTTAATGGGGGCCTTGATCTCGCAGCAATGCGTTGCCCGAGCACGTCCCAAACATGCTCGATTGGATTGAGGTCAGGAGAGCGCGCTGGCCATTCCATTCTCTGTATTGTTTCAGCTTCCAGCATGTTCTCCACAAGATGAGCTGTATGTGGTCTCGCATTATCATCTTGTAAAACAAAGGAATCTCCAATGGCTGCTGCGTAGGGTATGACATGAGGTCTCAATATCTCGTCTGCATATCTGCAGGCCGTCAAAGTACCGTTCCGAATGATATGCAGGTCCGTACATCCACCTATGCTTATTCCACCCCACACCATCCAACCAGCTCGTCTGTAGTGTGACCTTTCACGAATGAAAGTGGGGTTATTTCGAGTACCCCTTTCCCTCCACATCAAAACACGTCGGGTGTCACTCTCCAGACTGAATCAAGACTCGTCTGTAAACAATACGTGGCTCCAATCCCGTTGCTCCCAATCTCAATGTTCAGCAGCCCATCTTCTGCGAGCCGTACGGTTGCTTGAGGTCAATGGAATGCAGAGCATGGACCTACGAGCATAGAGACCTCCCTGATGGAGCCTATTCCGTATTGTTTGGGTGGAAACTCTTTGTCCTGTTGCCACGAGAAACTGTCTTTGCAGCTGAGTAGCATTGTCTGTTCTGTTACGACGAACTGTTAACTGTATATACCGGTCATCAGCTGCAGTTGTTGCACGCGGCCGACCTTGCCCTGGCCGACGACTCACATTTCCAGTCTCTTGGAATCGATTCCACAGCCTTGCAACGACACTTCTGCTGACTCCAGCAGCGTCCGCCACACTTCGTTGTGTTTGCCCGGATTCCAGTATGCCGATGATGCGCCATGCAATGGATTCAGGTAAATCACGTTGTTGAGACATTTTCAAGTCACCTTTTCTCGAAAACAATAACTGAAAAATCAACTTTCTGAGTTATGGCAGTGAAACAGACGTCTCTGCTACATCCCGATTTCTGCTCTTATCTTCTTTTCTGGTTTGTGACGTCATGAAGTATTTGCATATGAAGTTTTCTTCTTTTTCCTGCTCGGTCTTACATTAAAAATGATTACTTTTCTGTTACTTATCGGTGAAAATATTTGCGTAATTTCATTAAAACCATGTGCTCCCCTAATTTTTTTGAGCAGTGTATATAAGAAGACAAAGGTAAAGTGTAAGATATTTCAGGGAAAATCGCTCCCGAACCAAACCTGACTAGGTAAAAGCTGAAGGAAGGGGAGAGGGCACAACAATGTGAAGTGCTTAGGGAGTCGGGGAGGTTAAATACGGCTCTGTTAACAATGTATTGAATGAAATTATAATGTACTTTCATGGTATAACTACGATACAATACGACTTGAATTATAAAACATACTATATAATTGGATAAATATTAAGTTTCGTATATAAATTTTTTATATGACAAGCCCAAGGATGTCACTATCAATTACTAAACTTGTTTTTAATTGAATATTGATAAATTAATTATGAAATACTTTGTGCAGTACTGATGCATTTATAGGTTGTGTGTATTATATCAGTGTGAATGTGTATTTCATTTTTTATTATATAAGAATGTATTCTACTTTGAAAGTATTTTAAGTTGGAAATTATTTTAGTTAATTGATAATTATTTTAAATATTTTATTTTCGATTTTTCACGATATGCTCGCCCCCCCCCTAGTAGGGTTATCACGCCTTCCTAAGGGGGGGCGCCCCACAATTTGCGAAACGCTGCGATAAAGATTTTATTGGGTTGTTCGGAAAGTAATTTCGTTTTTTCCCGACAGAGGATTTAATTGTATTTTTTGCACCCAATTTCACATTTAAGCCGTATAATTTTTATATGCTTTGAGAGCTCATATAGCAAGGCTTGTGTGTGAAAAATTCCAATTAATTTTACGCAGTAGTTTTTGGTTGGTGCCCTTTTAAATATGGATAAGCAGCATTTTCAACCTATCTTACTGTTTGACTACAGAAAGGGTAAAAACGCTGTTCAAGCCAGAAAGAAATGGATCGATGTGTATGGAGAAGGTGTATTGACAACATGCCAGAACTGGTTCGCTAAATTTCCATCCGGCAATTTTGATGTCGAAGATCGGGAAGGCATGTTGAAGCTGATAAAGGCATTAGTTGATGCGAACCGGCGAATAACAACGCGTGAGATCGGATTGAGGTCAAGTTTATCAAATTCAACAGTTTATGACCACTTGAAAGGCCTGGGATTATCCTCGAAGCTCGATGTATGGGTTCCCCATGTCCTCACAGAGAAAAATCTGTGTCGCCGCATTGACGTCTGCGATTCGCTACTCAAACGTCACGAAAATGATCCGTTTTTGAAGCGCATCATCACTGGGGACGAAAAATGGGTTGTATACAACAACGTCAAACGCAAGAGGTCATGGAGCAAAAAAGATGAACCGGCTCAAACCATTTCCAAAGCCGATATTCACCAAAAAAAGGTGATGCTGTCTGTTTGGTGGGATTTTATAGGAATCGTTTTTTTTTTTTTTTTTTTTTTTTAGCTTTTACCGGATAACGCAACGATTAATTCGGAAGTCTACTGTCATCAGCTGGACAAACTGAATGATGCACTTCAACAGAAAAGGTCAGAACTAATCAACAGGAAAGGTGTAGTGTTTCACCAAGACAACGCGAGACCTCACACAAGTTGGGTCACTCGCCAAAAGCTTTTACAGGTTGAATGGGATACAATGCCACACCCACCCTATTCTCCAGACCTGGCACCATCGGATTATTATTTGTTCCGGTCACTCCAAAATTTTTTAGACGGTAAAACCTTCCCCTCAAATGAGGAGTTTAAAAGCCACCTCGATCAGTTTTTTGCCAGCAAAGACCAAAAATTTTATGAGCGTGGAATTATGCTACTACCAGAAAGATGGCAAAAGGTGTTGGACCAGAACGGCCAATATATAATTTAATAAAGTATTTGTTTATTATACGAAAACTGTCTTTCATTTCCACAAAAAAAACAAAAACAAAAAAAAAACGAAATTACTTTCCGAACTACCCAATATTTCGAGTTTTCAGAACAATTTAATAGCAGTATATATGAAACAAATTATTATTTGGGGAAGAAAAGCCAAGCAATTTACTTAATAATTTGGCCAACGGCGAAACGAAGATTTGATAATTAGGATATAAAAATGAAAGAGAATAATTGGCTTTTTAATATACACTAAGGGGTTGTACGTTCTCTGTAATTTAAATTTTTTTTCTCTTCTTTTCACTCTCCAATTTTTTGCGCCCTAGGCATGTGCCTAAGCGGAAAAGCAGGCTTGGACTGTACATGTATTTAAATTTACCGTAGCTTATGAATTTTTATAAATCAAATCAATATGAAAGAGTTTTTCTGAGTAATTTTATTATCAGAATATCTTATGAAATTTTCTTGGTATTATTTTAAAAATAATTGTATATCAAGTATTGTTGTATATACACTCACTTCCAAAAGTTAAGCACGGAGAGATAAATGATAATTTCCGGAAGCCAATCAGAATGGAAGAGGATTCAATTCGCTACAAGGTAGTTGGCAGTATGCAAATATTTTAGTAACAGCCAATCGTGCTTTCATGTCAAATATGCAAAAAGGGCATTCTTATAAGAAGCCAGCTTTATGAAGGGTTACAAAAGTTGATTGTAAGTGCTGATAGAAAGTGTTTAAAACTTTCGTACAATTTGTTTTCAAGACATACGTGTTTCTATGACTTCCAGAAAACGAATGGAAGATGCTGAGCTCCGGCGTGCTGTGGGGCGCATTGAAGCAGGACAGTCGACCACAGATGTTGCTCTTTTCTTCGGCGTTCATCATTCTGTAATTTCACGTTTATGGAAACAATTTCAAACCTCACAGACAGGGTTACAACCCCGCGTAAGATCGATATATTGCTATTGTAGCCAAGCGGAATCGCAGAGCGACCTCCAACACGTCTGACATCTATGGTTACAGCGTCCATTGGTAAGGCTATATCTGCAGATACTGTACGCCGAAGATTACATATAAATGGACTGTATGCCCGGGTACCTCGAGTTTGTGTTCCTCTATTCGACCAATCAAGAGGAGCACGATTAAAGTGGTGCCGGGAATATGGCAATTGGACTGTGTCTGACTGGGGCAATGTCATGTTTACTGATGAGTCAAGATTTGCTCTGAAGCCAGATGACAAACGTATAAAGATATGGCGTAAACAAGGAACACGCAATCAGCCCCAAAACATCACCGAACATCACGCAATCCGAGCCGGAGCATTATGGTGTGGGCAGGGATTTCATTAGGATACCGCACCGATCTGCACATTTTTAAACGAAGTTCTGTGACGGCTGTCCGGTATCGAGATGAAGTCCTAGAACCCATTGTAAGATTGTACGCTGCAGCAGTTGGCCCTACTTTTGTTTTAATGGACGATTACGCACGTCCCCATAGAGCTAACATCGTCGATGACTACTTGGGGAGTGAAGGGATTGCGCGTATGGCGTGGCCAGCATATTCTCCCGACCTTAATCCCATTGAAAATCTTTGGGATGGTCTCGGCCGTGCTGTATCTTCACGTTTCCCACCTCCAGCCACTCTTACTGGCCTGGAAACTGCTCTACAAGAAAAATGGCGATTGCTTAATTCTGCGGTGGTTGACCACCTAATTGAAAGCATGGTCAGAAAGTGTAAACTTTGCATGCAGATGAGGGGGATCACATACCCTATCAATGTCCTTTTTTTTCATTTTATGCTGTTTATTTTCACTTTATACATAATTCTGTTTAAGTCTCCAGTATGACATTTTCTGATAACTTACAAAAATTTAATATTCAGTTTATTTCTGTGTATACTTATTGATTTTGTTTTATGTACAAATATATATGCTACTTTACTGCCAAATTTTGTGTCAATCAAAGCAGTATTTGTTGATTTTTTTGCATTTTACCTCTTCGTGCTTAACTTTTGCCCGTGTTTGTGTGAACAAAATGCCCGTGTTTTGATGTATGTTCCTTTAAGTTATTAGATGACTGTGGAACTTAATATACATTTCTGTTTCGTTTTTAATATGATTTTATTTTATCTTTGGTGAGAAGTTGTTTAAAAATTTTAAGCTTGCCGCTATTCCTAATTATAAACAATGAAAGAGTGGAAAATGAATTGCTAAGCTGAGTATCTAATTCGTAATTCATCAAATATAATGTAATTAATTCTATTGTACTTACTATTCATAAATGGGTGCCAGATTTATATATTCTTGTACATTGTAAATTAATGTTAGTAATTATGCATATTGTTTTCTATTTAAACCTAGCTGTTTTTTTCACAATATTGTACCTGACTACATTAAGTGAAAATGTACTATATATTTGGATTAATTGCATTTATGCTTAGTTATTTTCTTAGTTTAGATTGTTCTTCAAATTAATATTTTTGACCAAAGTGATACATTGGATGTCATTATATGTCATATGTTATGGATGTCATCTCATTTACAGGACTTCAAAAATAAATAATTTATGATACTTCATTTGATATATATATGTTTCTATAAAACTCATGCTGATATGTATTATATTGAATTAGATTAAAATATGTATGCAAATATCGGGGGAAAAGTCACCTTAATATTCAAAGGCTGCTCTGTTCTCTTCCATTATGGTGTATAATTTACAGAACACTTTTTCTTTAATAAATATACAGGTATAGGACAAAATAATAGGAACACTCATTTAAAAATGAGCCGTACTTCAACCGCCCAATAAACAGCTGCCACGTGTCCCACGTGTTAGTGGCGACGAAAAGGAAGGTATCAATCAAGTATTTTACAGTGTGAAAGTTGCTTGAGAAAATTCTGTTCCCAGTTAAGCGGGATTATGTGCGACCTCTCTGACGTTAAAAGAGGTATGGTAATTGGAGATCGCCTCGCTGAAGCCTCCGTGTCCAGAACAGCTAACCTTATGGGTGTTTCAAGGACCACTGTGTCAAGGGTTATGACAGCCTACACAAACCTGGGTAAGGTGTCTTCTGCGAAGCACAACAGTGGACGAAAGTTGAAGTTGTAGGACCGTGATAGACGGGTGTTGAAGAGGATAGTCGCCCGAAATCGCAAGTGAGTGAGTGAGTGAGTGATTTTGGTGTTTATTGGCGCAAGAGCCGATTTCGGCTATACTGCGCCAAACATTTGTTTTAATATCTGTGGTCTTGATGGGAAGAGAGAAAGAAAGAATGAATTGAATGACAAGAAAGAGGGTCGAAAATAGAGAAGGATCACTAGGGTACCCCGGGTTCGTGAAGCCCGTGTTTACCAAAGACAGTAAACCCGTGGGAAAAGGAAAAGATCGCTAGGGCACCTCGGGATTGTGACACCCGTACTCACCTATAGAAGGTGAGCTCCCTGAGGGGGCCGAAATCGCAAGACTACACTACCGCAGATAACGCCCGATATGAACACCCACCTTCTGAACCCCGTATCCATGAAAACTATTCAACGAGAGTTGCATGCTGCGAACATCCACGGCAGAGTAGCTATTCTCGAAAACCGTTAGTTTCGGGGCGGAATGCTGCAAAGAGATTACAGTGGTGCCGAGACCACTTAAACTGGACGCAACTGCAATGGGAACAAGTCATCTGGTCCTACGAATCCTCATTTACATTATTCCAGACTACCGGACGTGTGTTCGTCTGGCGAACACCGACAGAAGCATTCCATGTTTATTGCCTGGTTCCAACTGTGAAACATGGAGAGGGTTCTGTGATGGTTTGGGCAGCAATATCTTCCCGTGGGTTGGGGCCTCTCGTTGTCTTGAAGAGGATGATCACAGGTGACCATTATCGAAGCATTCTCGCAAATCATCTTCACCCTATGCTTCAGACTCTCTTTCCAGGAGAACGTCCTGTGTTCCAAGACGACAACGCCCCTGTTCACACGTCACGCTGTGTTCAAACATGGTTACATGAACATGATGATGAAGTGGAACATCTAACCTGGTGTCCTCAGTCCCCTGATCTCAATATCATTGAGCCTTTGTGGGGTTATTTAGAGAACAAAGTCCGTGCTCGGTTTCCACCTCCTCGCACACTATTTGAACTCGAGACTGTCCTGCACGAAGAATGGGTGCAAATTCCTATGAATTTTGTTCAAGACCTTTATTTTTCAATCCCATGTCGAATGCAAGCAGTCATTCAGGCCAAAGGTGGCCCAACACCTTACTAATTAAAAAATTTCATTTTTTCACAGGTGTTCCTATTATTTTGTCCTATACCTGTATGTATTGATCAGTGTTTCCCCTATCCATATAATAAAATTAGGCTGGCTTCTACCTAGAAGATTTAACCGTTAGTAATATGTGATAATGATCGGTGATAACCACACAAATAATGGGGAGTACAATAGTACCAGATGCAATAAACTAGAAATTTTAAAACAAATTAATATGACATTCGACAATGACTTAAATAGCATGACTAGTATAGTTTGTTGTTATGCAGTATGGCGAGAAAACCCAATGACAAGCTTTACATATCATTTACCAGAAGGGGTTAAAAAAGACAAAATGCAGGAAACTTTCAGAATTTTTTTAAAGTATTGTACTAAAAATAAACTTGATTCTGTTTCGTATAACACTTAATTTAGAATATCTAATGAAAAACTGAAAAAAGATAATGTATTTTGACTTCCAGTAACTACCATAATGCGCAATTTTTTTTTTTTTTTTTTTTTTTTTTTTTTTTTTTTTGCGAAGGAGCAAGTAAGTTTGCAAGATATTGCAAATGGTTTCAAAATACAATTGGTGGCTATAAATTTTTAATCAAAGGTTTAATTTACTATTTTGTGAGAAATTTGTATCTCTTTCTTCTTCATGAAAGTTTCTTTTTTTTTCCAAATTCAGATTTATATATCCAAAATAATTGCATTAAATTTGAAGAATATTTTCTTCACATATTAAAAAAGAAATATATATGTCTTCAGAAATTGGTTATTTTTAGAAATACAAATGTTTAAATAATTGCTTATTTTTATTTTTAAAACTTTTAAATATTTTAGTTTGCATTTCTGAAAACAGGTATTTTTATTTATTTTTATTTATTCCTAAAATTATGACTTCATAAATAATTTCTTAAATAATATTGCTAGTTCCTTATATTTATTAAGTATTTTTAAATAGATCTAAAGAATTTACGTATTTTAGTTACAAATTCCATGGGGCTTGGTGATACAAAAGAGGTCCCAAGAAAAACTACGCCACATTTCAAAACCGAAAACCTTGTTTTATTAGAAATGAGAAACTGTTTTACTCTTTGAGCAGCCATAAAGATGACCGTAAAAAAGTATTACCATGTTACATGTCACATACTGACATAAACTGAATGTTTAGTTTTTATTAACTTTTTGCAGTAAAAATTCAACAATGTCATATTGCTTCTATTGTTCGTTTGATAATTTGTGTTCTTAAAGTAGTTTTGCTTGCTCAACGGTTTGCATTTTTCCATATATGTATTCGGAAATAACAGGTATGCGTACTTAGCTACTTCTTTCTAGTCGGTGTGCGATTACATTGCTAAAAAATTACTTTGCCCTCCAAAAGTTTGGGTTCAAACTGATTTTTGTGTCTAATTTGAAAATGGATGAATATAGAAACAAGTTTAGAGGAAATGTGCACTAAACAGTTTGTTATTAGATGTGACACAAATTTTCACATGATTTTTAACATAAAAAGGACCCTTCGCAGAAAAGTTTATTATTCGAGCAAGGTGTACATGACAGTTTTATGAGGAAAAGCTTGAAAAATGGTTTCTAATAAGGAATGTCCCCACCTGTAACTGCAGTGCTTTGGCGGCGTCTACTTTCCATGCTGCCAATTAAGTTGTTGGACACCGAATGATAAGGCATGGAGTAACCCTTGTTTTAGTTCATGTAACGATCTTGGAGGACTTAAAGCAGCAACTTATCCATCAAACTAGCCCCAATATGTTCTATTGGTTTCGCTGTCTGCATATTGAGTGTGAACCTGGACTCATCTGTGAAGAGTACAGAAGCCTGTTGCTGTCTGATCCGGAAAATGTATCCTTTCGTCCAACATAAAGATTCGCATCTCTGTCGAGGGTTCAGAGAGATGCGTGACCAAATACAATTCGTGGTTGACTTTGAAAATGTCTTCTATACACAGAATCTGCAGATTTAATATGATCCCACTATCGTTAGACCACCCTGGAAACCACAATGACACGCTTAGTAGCAATTGCTTGTGACAATCCCTTTTCTACCCATCCGAGGGCCTGCCACCTTAATGAATCGAGTACACAACTTCTGGACTTTCCTGGATACTGTCGACGAAATTACTAACAACTATTGAGGATCGGCAATCACGTAACAAAACATAAATACGACATAGTGAAAGTTCGGACATTTATACAGGAGTTGGAGAAAATGGTCGAGAATTAACCATTTCTCCTCCAATTTCTGTATAAATGTCCATTTTTTTAATATGAAAATAATGGTTATCGTTTTTTCCGTAGGTTTTCTTGTTCATTACTGTTATTCGTATAAACTATTGATTTCTTATTGTTACTGTTATTTTTTTCATCGTAAGTTTCGAAAAACGTGTATCTTAACAAAAGGCCAGTATATATTTATGTACTTGACACAGCATATATAGTCAATCGTATTTAGAGGATTTCAAACGCAGCAGTGGTTCTGATTATTTCATTTGATATCATTATCTTCATGAAAAGAAATAGTTAAATATAAAAATGCAAGAAAATTCGTAATTAAAAGAATATTAAAGGCTTTAATCGGGGCATTACGCAGACTCCTAAAAATGTTACACAGCATTTCCATTTGAAGGGGGCTATTTTTCGGAAGAAAATTTATCAACACCTACTCGACAAAAAGTAATTTTTTAATAATCTAATTGACGACGCTGTTGCTAGAATATCAATAATAACTCTCTTTTCAATATTTTACTCTTGACTGATTTTCATAAATCACTTATTGCTATGTAATTTCAAAATCTTCTTGTTCCCTTAAGAAATTTTTGCTATTTTATTGATACAAAATGTCGACAGTAAATTTAGAGCGAGTTTTAAATCTGGATGAATGAACATACGTATTTAATTTGTTTTTAAAATTACATTAAACTTTTATGTATCTTTTATTTTATATTTATCTTTAAGAGTACATTCTGTATGCTTTGTTTAACTGACTGTCATTTACACAAATCAAAACTGGCGTGATACTAAATTTATCATAAATGAAAGAGGGTCTCCCCCCCCCCACCCGTCCTGAAACTATGCAATAACTTATGATGTATCTTGATAAAAAAAAATGTTCAAAGAAATTGTTAACCATGAAATATTGTATTTTCTCGTTTCTTCAGTAGAGTGAAATAGGTTTCTATTCTTTTTTCAATATAAAGGACTGCTTAGTTAAAAGTTTCTATTCCTTTAATAGATAAGCAACTGCTATGTAATTTTTTTATTAAAAGCCATATTTTCATGTGGTTTGACTGTTTAAACTTCTGAGCTTGTTGCCAGTAACGCTTGATTTTGACGCAGCAGTCAAATTTCAACGCAAACTTTCTAGTTTTATTTAAGACCTTTTATATATTAAGGGTTAAAATATTGAAAGTTATTACATTTTTATCCTAATTTTCTCCCCTTCCAAACCAAGTTTTTTCACCTTCTGTTTTGCGTCTTCACTGGAGTGTATTGAAAATTGCGCTTTTGCGAGGTCTTAAACATAAAAACCCTCTGTCCCATGAGATAGCCCTTGACCTGGAACGGACATTAGGAGAAAAGGAAATCTAGGTGAGTGAGCTGCTTTTGTGGAAAGCTTTTCAGTGTCTTAGCGTCAGAAGATTGCAGTCAATTGGGTGTGTCAATTTTTTCAAAAACATTAAATATTAATGAGCTATTTTTACTAGTCATACGAAACCAAGTGGATCGTAGGTTTTCAATATCTGAAGATCTATTGAAGAGTTGTTATGATATATACTTTGACATTTTTGGTTGTATTGTATTTTATGAATTTAAAAATTACGAAACCCTTTTGAAAGCAAGCTCTTGAATAGGATTGCATTGAATTAATGGAATGTATATCAGCCACCTTATTTATCACTTCAAACACCTTTTTATTCCAACATCAGGTTTTCTTTGGATTAATGTTAATTTTATTTGGAAACTATTTTAAATAATTCATCGCATGAAGTAGCATTTAGATTATTTACGCAATGGACTTTTGGATTAAATTCATTGCTAATGTTCATTCAAGTATTCAACTCGCGCTCTCCTTGTATGAATTATTCGGGAATAATAAAAATGTTGATATTATTATTCAAGTGTCAGCTTTCTATTCAATTGGATGTGCCAAAGAAAAGTTCTTTTCGTTCACCAAATATTTTAAAATTATGGTAAAAAAAATGTTGAACTAACAGAAATTCAGTACGGATTTTATGAGCAATAAAATTAAGTTCATTCAATCGTAAAAATCAATTAAATCATCTGAGTACAGCGTAAAATTGCGTCTTCAAATCATATTTTGCGTAATAAATATATTCTGAATTTTTTAATAAAAAAAAACTGAGCTTTTTAAGCAAATTTTATATACAGTGAAAATCGCTTAACACGAAACTGAGGGGACTGAAATATTTTTTTGTGTTAAACGATATTGCAAAAAAAAAACATGTTCAACAACATTCGGATTTATTGGATCGATTTCTTTTCACGTGATCACTTTGAAGAGTGGGTGTCTTTGCAACTTTTGCAGTGGTTTCGAAACATTTGCTTCAGAACCTTCAAATTCCTCTTGAAAGTCATTTGAGCTGAGTGAATTCAAAGAAATCATTCATCTTCTCACAAAAAATTTCTTTCCTACTGCCTTCAAAAAAATACCTTTTAGAATTGGTTGCATTCTTCATCAAGCTTCATTCTAAGGAATATAAGGAAAAGAACGAAACATTCTCAAAGTATGTAATATTATGTGAAATGAAAAAATTGGGTACAAATTTCCTCTTTATTATTCTCTTCCTTGTAAAGGAATACTGTTGTTACTTATGCCACCTGATCGACAGTAACATCAGATCAAGGTCCACGAAATTCATCGCGACTAAGGGTTACATTTTTACGCCTGTCGTTAGCCTTAACTTTGAGCACCATGTAGGTCACGGTACGATTTGGCGGGATTCCACTCCAATTTTGAGGGAGAACATCCTGGGAGTGATCAGGAGTCTCCCACCTCTCTTCCCCTTCCACCCACCTCACGAGAGGAGTTGCGGTTCGACGGCTATTTAGAGTACTCCCATACTGCAAAAGCACTCTACATTTACAAACATCCATACCTTCTCCGGAATTCGAACCCAGGTCCTACGGCATCGCAGTCAGCGTCACTAACCACTCTACCGGATGGGCGGCATGAATTCTAATATGTATTGTTGATGAAACATAAAAATTTGGGTTTTGTTTTCATTCATCCTGTTGATTCCCATAATTGGATGAATTAACGAGTCTTAACACATATTGCATGAGGGAGACGTACGTTTACGTTTATTGCAGTCTATAATTAGAGCACGGGTCACATAAAACTACGTATTTAGTGTAAGTATTACAAATACTTACACTACACACCTTGATCCGTGGTAAAATATGCACTGTATTGAGTGTCAATATTTTTTTTCAATGGGGCTGTGAGGATGGGTATTTTTACCATTGCAGACCGAGTCAATTCCCCAGGAGCTGGTATCACTTTTTAGTGCGACACTATATAGGAGGAGTCGATTGCCGCAAGTAATTTTCACACCCAGTTTCCTCCCTAGAGGGAGGCACCTGAGCTCTGAGGATGCCAAGTTCTTGGAATTTAATTGTGCCGATAGCACCCAAGCCAAACAGGCACTCAATGGTTCTTTTACATGCCACATAATCGTACGACAGGAACGCTCTCAATTTTGTGCATCTTAAAAATCCCTCTACCTGGGCCGTGGTTGAACCCGCAACTTTAGGCGTACAAAACTAGTGACAAACCAACTACGCCACCCAGCTGAGCCCTATTGAGTGTCAATAGGCTTGTGGAGGAAAAAATTTTTCTATCATCCCTTGTAATTGTTTTGGATATTTTCACATTTCAAAAACAACATTAGATCTTGAATTTCAAAAAGAAAAGTCGTGTCCTTTGATAACACTATCCAAAGTATGCTTGTGTTCTACTTATGTATGACGGATAATGTTTCTGAGACAGTGTTAACTAAGAATGAACCCAATACGTAGTGATAATTGGGCTATGGATTTTATTCGAATGGACTAAAATATGAGAAAATACGCGTGTGGAAACTCCAGCTATGCAATATTATTTCCTCCACTCAGCTAACTTGAATGCTCAACTCTAATTTTTCAAGACCGTCTACTGAGGAGTTAATAACTTGACCATCCACATACGCCTTGTTTTCATATTTTCAGGTTATAGAGTGCCTATATGCCAATGTCATGCCAGAGGAATTACTCTTAAGAACCTGTTACACACACATATCCAGGCTAGTTAACTAGAATTAAGAATATGCAGGAGATGAAAACAATTATCTATTAATAACTATCCAACTCAAGACGAAAAGGGTGTCAAATGACGTGAATTGATTTTGGTTACGTAACATTTGAAGGGACATAGGAAGCGCGACAGAGTGAATTTTCCTGTGTCTCATGTTTCATATTTTTAATTAAATATTTGCTAACTATTCAAACTCTGGTATCAGTTTCAAATTCGTGCATACTCGTGGTGTCTCTGCTATATTTTACATGATTAATAGTAATCTCCAAGTGTGTTGTTTTTTAAAATTTCGCATAGCATTTTTTCTCTGAAAAGAACTCCACAGAAGTCAAAATAGAACTTTTTTTATCCTCTTTTTGATTCGAAATTTTTATTTTGTCTTTAAATTTTACTTGAGCTTTGCAATTTTCTGCATTATTTTGTTCAATAATGTTTGAAAGCTTGTTAACAATATTTCATTATTTAGCGTTGTTAGAATTAATGCTGTTTAATTTTATGTTTCTTTTCTCTATTAATTGTCACATTCTATTTCAAATGACCAATACATTGTGTAGAAAACGAACTGGATACGTTTAATAGAAGTAATTTTTTGTTCGTAATGTATCCGACTACCCTAAAACTGTGGGAATTTTGCTAAACATTGACAAATTTTTTATTTTATGGGCCATTTTATTAGCTTTATAAAAATACCAAGTTTATCATTTTCCGTTGACTAGAACAAAAACTACAAGTGTTTTAATAAAAGCAGATGTCATTACTTTAAGCAAGATGTCATACTTTAAAACGCGTTGGACTCGAAATGGGATTTTTTGAAAAGAATCAAACGGGGGGGGGGGGGGGGTCAGCGATTTCTAAAAAAGTTTTTAACATTATTAGCTGTGAAATTTTTTCTGTGAGTTCTGTATAATAGTAGAATTGTTTTAACCATCAGATTTATCAATCACTGCTCTATTACAAAAAATTTACAGTTTCATATGTGAATAGAATCACTGTCTTTTTAAGCATTTTCATATAGTAATCGAGATAAAGTGCTCTAGTTTTTGAAAAAAAAGAAAATACCTCTTATCCTGAAGGTCATTTCAAAATTGAATAATATAGCAACATATTAGATTGAAAAAATTGAAAATTTGTTCATAAACCTTTGGTGCAGAATGGGCTGCGTTTATGCTATTTTTTTGTTAATTTTTACCTATTTTTTCGAAAAATAATTTCTTTTTCTCTTCTTAATTTTAGCACATTTTTCTTAAAATGCACTAAACAAATCTAAAAATAACAACAACAAAAAAAAAGAATCCCAATATCTCCTTTTTTTAAAAAAAAAAAGTTGTCGCAACCAGTCGGATACCTTAAAGAAATGTTTTTGTATCATTTCTATGCACTAATAAGTGAGCAAAAATACTTTCATTTTAGTTTCTGAATTCGTCAAGAAGTCTCGTAATTTTGCCTACAAGTATTTCATTTCTATACTCTTAAATATATATATATAATAGCTGTCCTAAACTGTATGTATATATATATTACCGTTAAAGTGTATAATTCAGTTATTTCATAGAATAACTAGGTGTTTCATGAAATAACTAGACAAGTCAGTTAAAGTATATAATAAATAAAAAAAATTTATACTTTAACTAGTTATTCTGTGAAATAACTAATGATATACCGTTAAAAAGGGAAAAATAAACTATTTCAAAGTTATTTTATAAATTAATTCATAGCTCATATATTAATATCTATCGAATCAGGCAGGTACGGATGACCAAGGTGGCCTAAGATTCGAGATATAAAGGAAATAGCCCTGTAGGGGGGGGAGCACCTGAGGAGGCCGATTTCTTGTTTATCTCACGATATGACGTAATACTATCGAACCTCCAAATATCAAAACCCTAGCTCAATTCTAAAGGAGGGGGGGGGGGGAACCCAACCCCATTGGAATAGCATGGAAACATGATATTTTATCGCTGGAGCCCCCCTAGGCCTACCAAAAGAGGGCTAAGAAGATAAATGGATGGGTTTTGCTGAGAAGAACCAGTGGTTCAAATCTCAAAGCAGAGACTGAAATACACACACACATTTCAAGATATTACAGATTTAAAAAAGTTTAAAAAAATTTAAAACACGTTGAAATAAAACACAAGGAATGACCCTATGAGCAAGAAATTTGATTAGAATATACAATAGAGGCAGAGGGATTGAATGAGCTAGGTCCGAGCAGACTGAGAGGCTCAGGTGGCAAAATGCTGCCCAAGGGGGAAGCACCTAGGCTTCCTAACCAAACAGGTAGTACTATCGATGCCCCAAATATCAACCCCATATCATGAAGAAAATGGCTCAATAGGAGTAACATGAGGGATTGATATTTTAGTGTGTAAGCCCTCCCCTGCCCAAAGCAGGTTTTGCCATCTCTTGTTCTTAATCGGAAAGTATCCAGAACCGTTTCAAAGAACTTTCGAGTGCCATATTTCATACTTTAACGATCAAGTAATCGTTATTCTATAGAATACTTAGTTAAATCGTAGAATTAAATAATTTTATATGCTTCAACTGACTTGTCTAGAAATTTCATGAAATACCTAGCTATTCTATGAAATAAAAAATTTCGCACTAATCTATGTTTTGTTTTCTTCCAGTTGGCCTAACGAGATATTATTATCCCTTTTACATATTCATGAGGCTTAGAAACACGCTGAGGTTTTTAAAATGTTTAACTTTGAGGCTTTATATTACAGAACAATTCTTCACAAACCAAAAAGTTTTTTTTTCATTCCTATAGTTAAATTCTTGTATAAATATTCCAATATTTGTAAAGAAAGCTTTTTTATTGTTATCCACGATTTCTGATTGCACCAAGACCCACTCCTGTTCGAGAAAACCAATTTTGAATGTTTGATGAGAATGAAAAAAGTGTTTCGTCATATTTATTTTATTAGAGTTCAAAATTACAAACCAGCAACTTTTAAGTATCATAAAATCCGGTCGCGCACTTTTAATACAAAAAATAAGAAATAAATTTACGTCTGTGCCTTATACCCTGGGTATAAAAAGGAAAGCTTTAAGAATAAAAAGAGGACCATAGAAAAAATTAGACTTCTACATAAATTTAAATACTATTTACTTAAAAGAAATTATTTTTTCCTTATGAATTTAAAGGGTTGTAGTTCTAGAATCATACAATTTTTTTTTCTAAAGCTTTGAATAATATTTCGAATAAGTGACTGGCAAACATAAGAGCATAGCGCATGTACATTTTAGGTTTCTTCGTAAAGAAGGGGGTACGCGTTATACCTAAAAATTCAGAGAGAGAATTGTAGCGCTTGAAAGTATAGGTGTGCGCTTGATATTACGGCGGCTTTATATTACGCGGTTATACGCCGGATTTGACGGTCATTTTAAAATAAGAGGGTGATTCAAATTAATCAATTTACAAACGATAACTGTAATTTAGTTTTGTTATTTGCAGAAGATTTGTTTCGTTTTGAGGGCTTTAAATTGATGAAATTTTTGAAAAGGATAATACTCTCTAAAATATATTTTTTAAAAATTCTTTCTATTTTATTTACCTTTTAACTCAGGTAAATTCAGAACGTGTTGATGATGAAGTCAAAAAATATATTTGTAGCCATGACAAGATGCATTTAAATTTTTTGTTTAAAAGAGATTAATACACACACACACACACACATATATACGAGGGCATTTCGAAAAGTAAAGATACAATGGCTCGCATTCCTTAAAAAAACATTGATTTAGAAAACGTCAGTTACATCTTAATAACTGGATTATTTATTATTTTTCGACATCATCCAAACATTATCCAAACATTCGTTAAGAAGGTGCACAAGCTTTTGTATGCCACAGTCATAGAAGGTTGCCACATGGAACCCAACACTCACACAATTTCCTGTACCCTAACCTGACAGTTACAACTTCATAAAGAGTTGCTATTGACACTTCCGGTATGATCTGATGCAATTCTTTCAATTTGAAACGTCTATTCGTTCGAATTGCTCCCTCCGTTCTCTGAAAAAGGGCATCAGAGATCACAGATGGCCGACATGTTCTTTGTTCGTCATGAACATCGGTCCTACCTTCACAAAAATAACGACACCATTTCGTTACCTTTTGTCGATTCATAATGTTCCCATAAACAGAAACAATTTCTTTGTGAATGTTCGCTAACCTTTTGCCTGAAGAAAACGAATGATGGAGCGCAATTTGTGTTTGGCGGGATTCTGAATCGGCGCAGCCATTTTAACACTGCCTACTCCAACCAGAATCAACGTTGAAATACTGAATGACCACGAGGAGAAAGTATATATAATATATATATATATATAATATATATATAACTTTTAATTGTATTTACCTATTAAATTGTAAAATCTGTAGGTATAAATATATTGGACAGACCTCAAATACTATTAACATTAGAATTAATCAACATAGACATGATGTTAAAAACTTCAGTTATACCAACAATTCTAATTAAAATTGAGCTCAGACACTTTCAAATGCATGGATTTAATAATGTTGAATTGTCGATTATTAAAATAGTACCAAATACTAAGCACAGATTATGGTGGGAAAATCATTTTATCAGAAGTTTTAATACAATATATCCATATGGTCTTAATGTTTTATACCTTGCTAAAAACACACTCCAAATTATGTCACAGAGCAATAACAAAGAATTTTTTTATACTGCTTCCAATTCAGTTAAGAATTTTAAAAGAAACTCAAGGAGCAAAAGAACTAAAAGGATAAACAGAGATAAGAATTCTTTAATTGATAATATTAAAGCTATTATAAATGATTTTGAATTAAACTTTAATATCAAGCAGATCAAATACTTCATGTTTGGTCTTAATAAAAAGGAAATTGTACTGTTGGATGAAATTTTAAATAATGAGTGCTTTAAGGTGTGTCATGCAGTTCACATCATAAAAGACATTAATAATTTTTTACTTAATAAATTCAATATAAATGTCAATAAATTTAATAAACCTACTACAGAATACTGCACTTTATTATTCATGAATAATACATTTGATAAAGTTAATTTTTCTAGTGTTTTTAATAGACATTTGTCACTTTTTCCTGTTAGGAATGTAATAGTTAAAAAAATCTTTTAAATATAATAAAACAATGGGCAGATTTATCTTTAATTACAATAATAGCTCACCTTCTCTTGACATAGATGACTGTAAATGTAAGAACTATAATGAATTTATTGATAGCTATCACAAACATGTAGTAACTGGCAATTTAGATATAGTCAAGGATGGAATTTTAAAAGATATCATGAGTAAAGGCACTAGTTTTAGATTAACAATTTCTAGCAACAATAATACTGTTAAAAATCAAATTAATAATGATATAAATAATTTCATTACTAAATCTGCAGTTAAATATGGTTTGCCTTTAGAGGGGGGGGGCATTTGATGAATTTAAGTACAATATTTTGAAGGACCTGATGAAATTTAACTATTGTTCTAAACCAGTACTCACTTATAAAGATGTAAAACAGAAAATTTATGATTTACAAAAGAATTTTATCATTGTTTACATAGATAAAGTGCCTGGTAATTATGCTATTATCTGTAAGTATTTTTATAATACTATGATTAATGAACATTTTTTAAACAATAAATCTTTCAATAGATTGGAATTGTCAGAAAAAGAAATTACTAATCGAATCACTGCTATATACAAGAAATTGAATGTTCCCACTCATAAGATTAAGTTTCCATATATATTTTTAACACCTAAATTTCATAAAAATCCTGTTAAATTTAGAACAGTAACAAATGGTTTTAAAACTTATATCACTGATGCAGGTAAAATGCTGCACAATATTTTGCAAGAATTCATCAATAAGCAATGTAATAAAGCTATAATTAAAAATAGTAAAGAAATTATAGATTTTTTAAAGATAAAAATACTTATTCAGTTCATAGTTATGACTTTGAAGATCTTTTTAACTCTATTGATATCAATGATGTAATTAGGGTAATTTTGGATAATTACAGAAATTATAACCTTAATATTAATTTACAAAAATTTAGAACTCTAATAAATTTTGTCCTAAAAGAAAATTACATTAATTTTAATGGTTTTCTGTACAAACAAACCAAAGGTTTGCCTCAGGGTGGCCCTGCTAGCAATAGTTTGGCTAATTTATATTTACACTTTACGAAAATAATTATATTATTAATAATGATTATTACATTTTTAGATACATAGATGACCTAATTATTTTTGGTAAAAATAATAATTATAATCCCAATATCAATTTTTATCCGGAATATTTAAAGCTTCTTAAAATTAATAATAATCCTGTTACAACTAATTACTTGGATGTATCATTATATATTAAGGACTATAAATTACATAGCAATATTTATGATAAAAGAGATGATTTAATTTTAACATTCTTAAAGTTCCATCATGGAATTCTAACTTATCCATCTCAATATATCGAAATATTATTTTGAATTATATTTATCGTAACAGGTATTAGTTAGTGATAAATCTAATATATATTTAAATATTAATAACTTTATTAAACATTGTATAGAACTAAGTTACCCTATTAAATTTATAAAATGTTATATAACAGTTAAATAAAAAAAGTTTTTTCAGTTATACAGTTTATAGATAGATGGCGCTCTAGCTATGTAATTTTGTAATAATATTTTTATTAAAAATTAATCGTTATGTCTGGATGGTATTTTTTATTTTATATAAATTTAAAATAAAATATAGAAATTTTAAAAGTATATATATATATATATATATTATATATATTTGTAACATTGCTACTTTCTCAATACATAATAATTATATGCGTTACTGTTATTGTCCATAAGAAGCGAGTATGTATTCACGTGGTAAGTCTATTAGTTTGGCTTTGATTTTAAATATTTTAGTAATTATTAAAAGCTATAACATTATAGTATTACATAATAGCTTATGGTTTTATCTATAATATAGTTAAACTTCTCTAGAAATTTATTGCTTTCCCTATGGCCAGAATACTGCAAATCAGGTGAAGGTTGGCTGGCCAGAAAACTTGTTTAAACCTGCATTCCTAGTTCCTAAGGCTGGGAGTTTGCTTCTAGTATTTCTGTGGCTAAATCTTCCTATTATGACGATAGTTATCTAGGTTTATAACTATTTTGTATATTTTTGTATAATATATAATAT
>BMAO01018328.1:0-20009 GCA_019973975.1 Trichonephila clavata | reverse complement strand
TGTTAAGGGGTTAATTGGCCAAAATCGCTGATATTTTTAAGATAAGATTGTCCTGGTAAAACAATGCTATAATTAGAAAATTAACTTTCTTTTAAATAGTAGAAACTGTGATTTTGATTAGAATGGAACTCAATTTATTCATAATAAACTTTGGTAACTTGTTGATGTAATAATAATTTTGATCTTTATTAATATATTTTCAATCGTTAAATTACAGAGAGAATTCTGTATCTTTTTTGCCTGATGTCGTTTTATTTTCCATTTTTTTAAAGTATAAATATAATTATATGTAAAGGGAAACTTTTCATTCATATTAGTGATAACAAAATAACCTATCAGAGAGACAGAGTACATTTCTCCAAATAAGTTTTAAGTTTGCAAGAAATGGAACTGGAGTATTTAAACTTAAACATTAATACCTGGTCAAGAGACATAACTAGTAGAAATTGTGAATGGCAATTTTATGCAACTATTCATTTATATATATATTGTGTTGATTTTTTTTTATCTTATTTGCAATCCCTTGTGTTGTAAAAATAAAATGCATTTTCATCAATGGATAAATATTTATTATTAATCAAAAACTTTCATATTAATCCAATATCTTAAAAAAGTAAATTAAAAAAAAATTTTGCAAGTTTAACTTGTATTTTGGAGTCATCTGTTGTTTATAGATAAATCATACTATTATTTCTTATAAATCATATGCAATTCAATAAGAAGAAAAATATATTTATGACTAAAGATAATTAAATTGAATTTCTGAAAATTATTGCACCTTTTCTGATGAAACATTCTCTTAATATTGTATAATAATTTTTAAAAAGTAATCAACATGTTTAAGGCACTTTATACAAAGACAATTAAAAAAAAGTATTCAATTTGTCATAAAAAATTGTAATGCAAAATTTTAATATAGTTCATACTAGCATTAATAACATTATTTTGTGATCCAAGTGTCGCATACCCATGCATTATATTTAGTAACCCAGATAGAAAAGTGCGATTTCCAATAGAAAACTTTCAGTTCTGCAAAACCTTGTACAAACGAGTAAAATTACAAACACATGTTTATTTAGTGCATGCTGTGTTTTTTTCCCCAGAAAAGTTACAATCCTTTGCAATTTCTTTTTCGATGCTAAAAAACAAGGGCATTTAAGCATTCTGTACACATGCATGACTGAAGGTAATTCTTTATTAATTTTAATGTGCTTAAAGAGCACTTGCTATAGTCACTGCAACTTAGAGAAAAGTATTAAAACAGTTAATACGTGTAGAAATAACTCATTATAATCATTTAGTTAATTATTAGACCTGATTATGTACTTTATATGTAATTAAGTAACTCATAATAATGGATAATCACATTTCAATGAATATATCCTGAAAATTATACATTAATATGAATCATTTCTTTAATTAAAAAATGAAATTGTATTTTCTTTTATTACTTTTGACAATCATTTCTAAAAAAAAAAATTCCAAACATTTTTACAGAATAATTACTATGTAAATCAGACAGTCAAAGATGGGGAATGTATTTTATTAGAAACATTTCAAATATCTTTAAATGCTTCATAATTGTTGTAAACTGAAGCGAAATAAAAGTGCCGCCAGGCGGCGTTGTTTGTGACGTCAGTCTGCGAGCTGACGAATAGATTCAGAACTGGTTGTGCTCTCGGCGGTAGCCGAACGTTTAACTTTTATGTACGAGTATCATAATGTGCCGTCCTCAGTAGAATAAACGAATGATTTTCTTGAAAGACGTCTAGTCTTATTTTGACCAAAGTTACTCAGCATCTGGTAGATGCCCCCTGCAATTGAATTTCTAGAATCTAGTTCGACTTTGCTTTCGAAGATAGTGGCGTCCGCGGAAAGGACTCGAGTACTTTTAATTTTTTATTTGAATTTTTGATATCGAAAATGAATTTAAATTCTTTAAAAGCACAACGAAAAGGACTGAGGACGGCTTTTTCTAATTGTTTGAAGAAAATCGAATCGGAATTAGCACATGAACTCTGCAATTTACAGACACTTTCGGTTTTGAAAATTCAATTCAACGATAAATTTGCGAGAATGGACACTTGCCAGAACGCGATTTCAGAAACAATTTTGCTGTCTGATGATGGGGAGAGTTTATTCGCCGAAGATGCTGAAATCTACCGAGAAAAGTTCTTGGAACTTACTACCAAAATAGAACTGAAGTTGCAAGAGTGTACTGCTCCGAGCAATAAAGAATCAAGAAAATTTAAACTCCCGAAAATCGAACTAAAAAGGTTCAATGGAGAGGCGAAAGAGTATTTGACCTTTTGGAGCCAATTCCAAAAGATACACGAAGATAGAGGAATTGCTGCAGATGATAAAATGCAGTATTTGTTACAATCGATGGAGCCAAGGTCCAAAGCAGAGAGATTAATTCTAAGCTTTCCTGCTACTGTTGCAAATTACCCAAAGGCGACAGATCAACTGAAAGAAAGATTTGGACGAGAAGACTTATTAGTACAAATTTACGTTAGAGACCTGTTAAATTTGGTTATGAAAAATGCTGCTACCGGAAGAGCGAAGACAGATTTACCCTCGCTTTATGATGAACTTGAAAGTAAATTGAGATCCTTGGAGAGCCTGGGGAAAACTCAAGATAAATACGGAGATTTTCTGACGCCCTTTTTTTAGTGAGGCCGCGGTGGCCGAGTGGTCAAGGCATCGGATCATGGCTAGCATGTCATGAGTTCGAGCCCAGTACCACTGAAGATCCGCCGTGTAGTGGAGCGATGCACGTTAAATCTGTCGAGAGCTCAAACGTCCTCCCGTTGGTGTGGTAGTTAGGAGAGGGGAGTGCCAGCTCAGGTGTTGTCCGCGTCACTTGACCATGGTTCAAAATTACGCGGACCGTCCCCAAAAGCCCTCGAAAAGCTGAACAGTGGGACGTTAATATTCATTCACTCACTGACGCCCTTAGTGGAGAGCTGTCTGCCTGGGAAAGAAACAGAAATCATCGATCAGAATCCAAGAGGGATCCCGTTCTTTAGAACAGTTGATGAACTTTCTTTGGCAAGAGGTGAAAGGAGAGGAGATGGTTCTTTTAGCACGTACCGGCTTCACCCCCCCCACCAGAATCCATGAAAAAAGGATTATTATACAACACAGGTAAATAAGTTAGAAACGACGACAGCGGCAGCTTTTATAAATATGTCCTACTAAAATTATTAACAGGGAATTCTGTAGAATTAGAGTCCGGCTTAACTGCCGTAGAAACCAAACTGGGTTGGACAGTATTTGTAAAGGGTTCAAGTGTAAAGGATAATATTTTAACAACATTATCCATGCATTCTATGAACATACCAGTTAATAAACTTTGGGAACTTGAGGTTTTAGGAACATCCAGTCCTACTGGAATTGAAAAACGGAAAGCTGAACTTAGCTTAAATGATTTTAATAATAAAATGAAAATTGATTGGGACAGTGAATTGTCTCCTAATGATGTAAATGTATTTTTAAAAGGGTTTAGAGATAGCTTACACTATTAAAATCCGAAGGTAAACAAACGTATCTATCTATGTATGTATCTGTGTCTATCTTCTCACGAACCGTACGACGCAGAAAGTCGCGGGAGGTACCAAAAGATCGGGAATTTTCCGGGGAAGCCGTATTGCCCATTTATATTCCGATATTGTAATTAGTTGAAAAGATATTAATTAAAAACCTTAAAACGCCTAATTGTTTTACCCCTGCCGGTTGTTTACTTGGCGGAACTTCCATTCCGCTTCGGCCGAGCGGTAATCTTACGTTTTCCACCATTTTAAATTTGCCATCCAATTTTCGGTGTTGAAATCAGACAAAAAATAATTACAGAATCGGAAAGATCATTTATTTTGCCACGATACGGTATGATTTTTTTTTTGTAAAATAACGATATTTTCTATTTTTTTTCGAATTTTTGAAAATAGTGTTAAAACTGATGCGTTTTTATGAAAATTATTTCTAAATTGTAGGGTATGAATTTGTTTTCGTGTTATTAAATCGATATTCTACACTAATTAACTTCAACCCTTTCTCTGTTAGATCCATTCATTTAAAAAATAAAATGACCAAAACTTTTTTTCTGCGATTTTTTAAAATTACTCGAAATTCTTACTCGACATTGAATAACTTCGTTATTTATTAAAAATATTGCACGAAATTTTTTTTCGTGTGTAGAGGGATATTTTCCGTAACATATACGAAGATTGAAAAAATTTCTTTAAAATTACGGATTTTAGAAAAAAATTTGTGATTTTCTAAAACTGCTGTTTTTCTGAGAAATAGCTTAAACAGTAGTTTTTGTACATTTTTTTTATTTCAAAGTACGTTATTTTTGCAAATAGTTTGTGAAATTTGAGATCATTAACTTAAAAATTATGCCCTAAAAATGAAGGTAATGATTTTTAAAATAATTAAAAATACGCGATTTTACATTTAGCCAAACATTGGCGTCGAAAATTAGCTTTGCGCCAAAGATTTTTGACCTGTTTCGCCGTCGACCGCATCTAACTCAAGGGTTACACTAAAAATTTTGCCTTAAACAGGGGGAAATCAGTAACTTTGGCAAGTAAAAAAAATGCGAGTGAAAAAGTTATTTTTCTTTCAATTTTCGTCAATTTTTCTCTTTATATAATTTTCAAAATTAAATAATTATATATGTTGGATTAAGATGAAAAAATGCATTCAATACATTTCTGAGATTCATTTAAAATATTTATCAGTATCAAAATTTTTGTTCTCTTTCATGAAACTTATAGTTTACTTTAAAATAACGCCTAATGTATATTTCTTTTTTTGACATATAATTTCATAATAAAATCGAAGAATTTGCCCATTTCGAAACTTTTTTTTGCATAACTTCCTTACAAAAAAAAGTTAATGCTCATATTATATATTCTTTATTATTAATTGCGTGTTCTTAATATGTCATAAATCAATACATTTTTAGCGATACATTTAAATGTAATCTTCAATCGAAATCTTTCAATAGTTGTGAATATCCTGTGGATCCCCTCAATTTAAAATTAATTTCAATTTGAACCTACCATTCATTATTATTGCCTATTTTCACATTCTGCTACGGGTCTGTGTGGCGTAGTTGGATAGCGCGTCGCTTCCGCCAGGCAGATATTCATATGTCTGGGTTCGAATCTAAAGAATTCGATTTTGTTCATTTCTGCTTATTTTTCCCACCCCGTAAATTAATTCTCTCTTCTTCAATGATTGAATTCACTTGCTGCATCCCCACTTTCTCCAAATAAGTTTTTAGTTTGTATGCACTAAACATACAATACCTGGTCAAAATACATAACCAGTAGAAATTGTGAATGGAAATTTTATGCAAGTATTCATTTTTATATATATTGTATTGATTTTTTTCTATCTTATTTGCAATTCATTGTGCTGTAAAAATAAAATTCTTTTTCATAAATGGATAAATATTTATTATTATTCAAAAACTTTCATATTAACTCAATCCAATATGTTAAAAGAAGCGAATTTTTAAATTTTTTTTACAAGTTTAACTTGTATTTCGGAGCATTCTATTGTATATAGATAAATTATACTACTTTTATAATTTATATGTAATTCAATAAGAAGAAAAATATATTTAAAACTGAGGATAATTAAATTGAATTTCTGAAATTCTTGCACCTTTTCTAAGTAAACATTCCCTTAATAATTTTTTTAAAGTAGATCAACATGTTATAGGCACTTTACACAAAGACACGTTTAAAAAAGTATTGAATTTGTTGTTAAAAATTGTAGATCTTCTGCACCCAGTGCTCGAAATAAGCTTAAACCAGCACTGTTTGAAACACAAAGTATTTATATATAAAATAATAATACTAACTTTAGCCATAGAAATCACCAGGTTCGTAAAAAATAACTTTTTTAAATTGGGGTACAGTTTAACAAGTTTGAGTTTTATTGCACAACTTTAAAGTACTAAAATATAGTACTATAATATATTATCATGCAGTTAGGTACATCATGGGAATATTCAGTTTTATCTGCAATACTTGAAATCAGAAGTCTAATTGCAGTATTAGCTGAGGGCGATTTTTAGATGCATCATTTTGAGTAGTGTTCCATCTCTTCAAAATATTGTTTTTCACAGCAACCTGAGAATGTTTGAACCACCAAGAAAAAATTAATGATAAAGCTTCCAAGTTATATAAACTATTTTTAAAACAAAAATTAGCTTTGAAAACAATCTTAATTAAGTAACTATGAGAATTCAAAACAAAAGCAGAAATACTTTTAGTAATGAGAACTGAAATAATTAACTATTTCAGAGTTGATTGGGCTCAAAAATATTTTTCTTTCAATTTAAGAGTGGAAAACTGCTTTAAAATGAAACCAAAGCCTAAGCTCTTCAAACATCTTTAAAACTAATTTATTATCAAATCTGAAATTTGGTGGCAAGCTTCTCAATGATATGGGCCATAAGAAAATGTCAAAATTTTGTTTTTGAAATGTTTAGCACATTGTGTGGCCTTAAAATAGTATGATTTGTACCAATACATTATGAAGCCTTTAAAGATATGTTGTAAAATAATAACATTTAGAACTTTGATAGTCTTAATAATTATCACCTACAAATGTTTGAATTTTTTTTATATAAATCATTGTCCCCATGAAAAAAAAAACGAATCATACTAAAATATGGGATTAATTTTAGAAATTGTTTGAAACGTGCTAAATTATTTTCATGAAAATTTTTACATTTTGGAGCATACAAAATTTTTGTTAGCTAGTTAAAATTAGTAATTAAAATTATTTAACTTACATCATTTATCAACATTTAATTTTAATATTACATGATTTTATACAAGTGAAGCATGTAAAAATTTTATTTTTTTAATTAAAAAATTCATTGTAATTTAAAAAATGCATTTTCATATTCTTTTGAAAGACTATCAGTGACATTGCTTCATTATGTATTTATGAAGAAAATTTTTTTAAAGATGTATTTTAAAAGAGTATTTTTTTGGTCAGTTTCAATCTTTATTTGCATTAATATGGATACATAAAATTGAAACATTGTTATTGTACACCAATTTTTTAAACAACTGTTCTATAAAAATTCCCAAGACATAGTAAGATTTTTCGAAATATATGATGAATCTGTAATGAAATAACACATTTGCCAGCTTTGATTGTCTGACTTTACTTAGTAATTATCATTTACAAAGGTTTGAAATTTCTTTTAGAAATTTCCCTTTAGACTGTCTTCAAAGTTTAAAAAAGAAAATACTCTTATACTATTAAGTTAAAGAAAGGAATCATATTAATACATAATTTTTAGGAATAATGATTAAATTTTATTGGATTATTCTTTATTACAAATTATTTCTTATGAGTTATTGAATTGCATATAAATTGTCTAATTGATGTAAAGCAAACAAATATTTCCTTACAATTTTAAAAAATAAAAGAATTATTAACATTAAAAACTTTGATGTCCTAATAATAATACTGAAATGAGTTTTCAAGAACAGCAAAAAGGAAACTTTATATGAATATTAGAAAATAACAGTTAAATTCACAAGTTTTTTTGTAATTACAAGAAGTTTCTATGTAAAAAAAACATAATCAATGTCACAAATTCGGTAAGAAATAAATACTTGCGCTTACAAAGAATGGGTCAGGAGCAATGTGAAAACTTAAAACAATCCTTAGAAATGCCACAACACTAGAATTTACGAAATCGCAAGAGGTCTTCACAGCACTCAGACACAACTAACAGTGTCTAGAAATACAAATAAGCAATATATTCAGGTAACGGTTATACATTTACATGGAATCTCTTATTATCCAATCATCATAATAAATTGATTAACAGTCTTTGGTCCTATTCAACAGCCGAAGTATTAACTAATCGCTCTTGCTGACAGACATTGTAGACAAAACCATGTTTTGTTTTGGCAAGCCGCTCCCTATTTACAGTCTGCACGAATTTTTCTAGGAAAAACTCGCTTACATGATGATTTGTGATATTAGTAGATTTATCCAATTTCAAGAAGCAATTTATTCACAAGAGCGTTGCATAATTTTTTAATCACAATATGGCTGCCACTAATAAAAAAATAATTACTAAACCTAAAAGTATACAAAAATTCGAAGCCAAAGGATAGAAGAAAAAATAAACATAAATCTAATACTATAAACTAAAACTATATATATTTGGTCATAATACAAAAAGTAGAAAATATATTAAAACTATTTTGAAGTACTAAAAAGAATTTATAGAATATAAAATAATAATGTTTGAAAATTCGAAAGTTAGCGCGCAACCACAAGTGTCATACGGTCAACTGTTATTTGTTTACATGATCGCACGTTGTTAATCACGTGATGATGGCCACGATCGCAGCGCTCTCTAGTGATGGATCGACCCCATTAAGCCAACGATGAACTTGGCGATTTTCAAAAAGCGGCGAAAAATATCAAAGTAACCCATCCTTGTTTGTAGATTATGGACAAGTTCTACCGTAAAGCTTACTATGGGGGCGCTGCGGTCGTTAAATACCCTCAACTTCTTCCGGTTTTAACAAAATAACATTGTTTTGTATACAAACTTAAGCAGAAGTAATTTTAATTTTCCTTGCATTTCTTAAGCAGAATTTTTAGCCTTTTAAAATTACCGACATGAAAGAGAGTAAACTATGCACTCTTTGTTCCACATGTGGATGTTTTTCTGAGAACCTCTACGAATTTTTAAATCACCGTTTAATTTACCGCTGTCCTACGAGTCTATCCACATGTCTACAATAAGAGACTACTTTGCAACCGAAAAATTGGTAAGCGAGAGTTAAATCTGTGTTATTTAATAAGCATTTCATTACAAGTTTGTGTTTAAATTATATTATTCAAATTTTGTTGTGCTTTTTCGAAATAATCCCGTGTATTTGTTACAAACATTGCTCGATTTTTATTTATGGTAACCTTGGCAGCAATTTTGGCGACAGTTTTCACAACACACAATCAGAAATAATTTTCGACTGCTTTTATTTATATTAATTACACAATCACTTATATTTGTATTTCTTGAAAAAATGTTAATTAAAAAAATAGCTTGTTTCTGTTGCACGAATATTTGTTGTATGAATTCAATTGTTTTTTGCGTTGCATAGTGGGTGTAATTACGTAACATAGAAATAAAAGTTATCTAGATACACTAGTTTTGTTAGACTAATTTTAAAATTTCTAGGTTACATTGAATCAGTTGTGCTAAAAAATAAGTCTAATATTTTGTTTTATAATTTATAATATATCGTTTTATGATTGAGATGATTTTTTAATTGAAATGATAATTTTAACTAAGCCTTTGTGTGAGCTATTTATTTTGCTCTTGTACATAGTCAACTATTATTAATATAGATCTCATGAATTAAGCATTGGCAATTATTATAGGAATTAAACTGCTTTGTAGAGAGCTCGGAGCATCCTGACTATGTCTCGTGAATATTCGCCTGTATGGAGGATCAAGGTTCTTCAAGCTTCATGAACTAATATGTTACACATGAAATGTAGGCAAGTGCAAAATGCTCACTTATTTGGTATGTTCAAATTTTATTAATAACTAAAGTAATCCAAGTAATTGTGCTAATTTACATATTTATTTAATTCATACATATTTGTTAAACTGAAGATTAGCAATTGATTTCTTTTCAATTTATTCTAAATTTAAATTGCATTATGAATTTTTTGACTGATAAATATTTATTTATGAAAATTTTACTTTTAAATCATTTTTCTTGCAGAAATTGAAGGAATTAGGACAATCCAATGAAGTTTGAAGCTGGATACCAAATTTGTTTTGGAAAAAAAAAATTACAATCGGGTTCTATTTGTTATTTGCAAATGTGTGTATTTTTTATGTCAATCATCCAATTTATTTCTGTGTAGTGTTTTTTTTTACTTGTGTTAAAGACTTTTCACACAAATTAAAGACTTCACATAAATATGTTGTATTAAAGTCCTTTTACAGCTTTGCTGAAATGTGAAAATATTCTGTGTAAATTTTGAACCAAAATTCAAGATCATCTAATTCATATCTTCATTTTAACTCAGAATCTGTTAATAGTTCAATCAGTTCTTTTATTAGTTATGTATCCTGATTTTTATTAAAGGGGAATTTTAACAGGATATCTCCTTTAATACTATGGAAAATTGATATCCTTTATTTTAAATTCTGAAAATATAAAAAAAAATGTTCTAAACATGAATTTTACTTAGTATTATATTAAATATAAGATAATATGCAAGAGATTTAGCTTCTTATATTGTTACAATTATTTTGATCTTAGTTAACTCAAAGAATGGAATATTTAAAAATTTGAATTAATATGAATGTATATATTTGAATTGTGTGTATGTCATTAGTTAATTAATTTTATAATTGCCTCTATTTGATTTAAAAATTCTTCAAATAATTCTTTAGTATTTTAGGTATATGAAAATAAGCACTGTGTAATTCAAATAATTACAAATGAACAATATGTAGCTTAAATTGTAAATAAACACTGTGTAGTTCAAAGTAATGGCAAATAAGCAATTTTTTAAAATTTCCAATGACCAAGGTCACAGAAGGCTACTCACTACAAAAAGGGAAGGTCTGCGGTGTTAAGTGGATATTCAAACTCAGCAAATAAACAGTTTGTACTTCAAATACTTACAAATAAAAAAATATACTATTCCAATACATGCAATTAATATCATTGTACTGTTCAAAATGGTTGCAAGTTAACATTAGATAATCTCAATTTATTGTAATTAATAGTGTATTTTTCTTTGTATTATTTTTTTTTATAAAGATGGTCAAATAAATTTTTTTAAATTTTATTTTATATCTAGAAATCTATTTATCTGTTTTACATATAAACTCTCATTAACGATAGTGACAGATAAAAGGAACAAACAAGGCCGGACGTGTAATGCGCAATTTCGTTGGCAGCACCTATTCCTATAATCTACAAACAAGGATGGGTTACTTTGATATTTTTGGCCTCTTTTTGAAAATCGCCAAGTTCATCTTTGGCTTAATTGAACCTACTAAAATCATTCTTACTATAGCGCTCGTGCTGAAAGGTTCGTATATAAAATTCTAGCGGGGAGATTTATTGATTAGGTATTTTATAACTTTGAATTATAATGTTTGATTGTTACATTGTTTTGCAGTTTTTATATTGTATCAATTTCCTGTTAAGTTTTCCATCATTTTAACATATTTGCTGATTTATGGAATTTCTAACTTATGTGAACAACTAAAAACTTTGATTCATAATTTTGAATTATTATTATTTTACTCTTTTTATATTGTATTTTTATTTTATTTTGTGCTTTGATTTGATGTAATTAACATTTTCCGTTCATCGACTTTCTAGCTTCTGCCGTGTAAAAGCTCGATTCTCCGATCACGTGAATGTAAAAATTTTATGCTTTGATTATTTATAATGTTTTAATAATACGTTTTAAAATTTCCAGGTATTTACCATTGTAGTAGATTCATTATTTTTTTAGTTCCTGCTGGGTGATTGCCCCCTTGGCGGATCTCGTGAGTGTAAAACTTTTTCTTGTCGTTAAATCGAAAGTTCTATTGATTGTTATGAAAAATTAGCGTAAGTATATGAGGTAAATTGTTTGGCTAAATTTTTAAATGATTGTGAGAATAATAATAGAAAATACAAATTTTCTGGAGGTGTTCTTGTAAAAGAAGGGTGCCCTGCTAGGATCCAACCAAAGGTAATAACACTATTCTTAATAAGAAAATACATTAATTTAATTAAAGTAAGAAAAAAATCATTATTGGAATGTATTATCTATTGCAAAAAATTTATACGAATCACATGTAAAGATCTATACAATATGTTGAGATTTAACTTTCCCTTAACCTTTTCCATATCATGAGTGAAATTGTAGATTTAGATATTTAACACATTTGCTAACATGTGAAGCTTCCTAGACATATAAAAGAAAAACTAGTTGTATAGAAATATCAAAGATTCTATATTCTAATTATTAATGGAATATCTCTCTCTTCGTAGAATCACTCTTTATAAAGACTTTTAAGGGATCAGTATAATATATTTTTCAAAGCATAATCAAGCATTTCAACTGGTTTATAAAACTTCTATAGAGTTCATTAAAGCTAATCTTGAAGTGGGTATTGAAAAATCTTCAGTATTAGAATATGTATTCGGTTAATAGAAGTTTAATTGTACTTGACTAATAAGGAATGCTTTACTCTGTTGCTCATGTTATTATTAATAAATTAAATACAGGAAATATGTATTGTGTTTCAACATTCTGAGAGAAAGGGTGCCCAGTTAAAAATTAATTGCATTATGCCTTCAATGCACTTGGAAGAAATGATTAAATGATCTTGTTTTCCAATTTTGAAATGCGAAGGGAAATTTCTCTAGTAGCTCATTTGGAAGGAATAAGTTCAATCAGATGTAAACAAATAATGGAAAATTTTAAAATTGTATCGACTGATAAAAAGCCTGCTTTCAATAAATATTTTGATGATATTTATTGTAATTCAGCCTACTAATAGTATAAGTCACATCATCTACTTCTGCATGCCAATACTGATAAAAATATATATTGTTAATCTATATTCACAATACATGAATGTCCAATTATTTTAAAATGAAAATTTAACTGTCAAGCAGATAGTTTGTTGAAAATACAGCATGACACATATTTAGCACATTATAGAATTTTAAATGGTACCTCTCCCCAGTTTATATCCTCACAACCTATTTCCATTTCAAAATGAATTGAAGATTCCTGACAGATATTTATGACCAGGCAACAAATTCTTGGTTTGTAAAATCGCGGACTAATGGAGATGTATTTTATGTTGCTAAAAAGATTATGGTAGCATTTCAGAAAGAGGCTATGTGTGTGTGTGATCAATGCCATTACAGGTGTGTAAAATTATCATGTTCGGCTTGGTATACATGTGAATGCTCAGATAATCATGCACCATGTAAACATATTAAGTTCATTCTTAAATTGTTTGAGAGATTCCATGTTGTTGAAAATGTTGAATATACTTCTTTCCATATCTCAGATAGAAAGTGTGGTATGGGGTCTTCCGCCAAAGAAATATGTAATGACATAAGAAAAACCAGGAGACTGAACTTCTACTTGTAGTATTAAATTGTTTATTGCAAGGTAAAATAGTTCAGGAACAATTGTCTCAACATGCAATTCAGTAAAAGAAAGGTAAAAAGTAATTACTAAAGAATTATTTACCTGATCCTCTTGTACCTACCTCCCAATCAGCATTTAAACTAGCAGTCAATATTTAAGCCAACTATTGGGGATATAAAAAGGAAAGTTCTGAAATGTTCTTTTTTTAGTTGTCAAGAAAGAAAACATTCAAGCTCAGGCAAGTCAGCATTACTCAATTCAAAAGCTATTTGCAAAAAAAAACTTAACTGTATCTTTAACACCTGATATATGCTTGTAGTGGAGTTGTTTTATGTTTTCCAAGACATTTAGCTATGTTTTTATGGGGTAAAGTTGTTGTATATTTTTATATCAGATGAGGAGGTAAGTAATTATCAAAAATGACCAAATTTTTGTCACAAATGGCTTTATGACAGTATTTTAGAAGTATATAATTTAAAAATCATGCAGGATAGAGATTCCATTGCATTTGAATGTTACCACACAAATTTTGGAAAGTGATGGGAATATGGTAATTTTTTATATCATTAATTCTTAATAAAATTTTAGGCAGAAAAATTGATTTATACTTTTGGAACATACGAATTTAGAAAAATTACATGTATACTTTTTTGCATGTAAGTGTTTAATATAAAATATATAGAATCGGGTGATGTTAATGCTTGCTATCAATACAAGCAAAACTATATACTAAAGTAAGTAATATGTTTTAACTTATGTGTAAATAATTCTTAATAATAAATTATTCATCATTTTGATAATATTTGTGCTGTTTGTTATACAGGAATAGAGCTTGAAAATCTGCCTTGCCTATGTAGAAACGGGTATTTCATCCATATGTTACATTTCATGGGTGATGAGGAAAGTGGTACTGAAAGTAATGATATAATGTGATTGTCTTTTTTATGGTATAGATGTACTAATAAGGATTTATTTGTTTTTTTGTCCAGTAATGGACCAGTTTTTGATATACTATTTGTTTTATAAATACTTCAAATAGTTTTAGTTTTTCAGGTTGCTTTATATGTGTTCTGTGTATCAACCAGATGAATGAAGTAAATATTCTTACATCTCTGAAAGTCTTGAATGACTTTTTGATCTTAAAAAGTGCTAGATGGAATTTTCAGCTGTGGTGACATATACATTATAATTGCATCACAGTTGTGAAAGACTTTCTAAAGCATTAAAGATTGTGTAATGTAATTAATTATATATATATAGTAAGTAATATTTATATGATGGGAAATGCAATACAAGTTAATACTTTATTTAGTTTTAAAAGCAATCAATTGTCTACTTTTTTTAAGACTGTCAACAATATTAGTTACACAACACTTTTTAATGCAGCTGGTATAATTCAAAACCATTTGAAAAATACAATGGTTTGTGCAGTAAAGTAGCTTAAAGAGTGGCGCATTCCATCTTATGTCAAAGCGGTACAAGTAATAAATTTTTCTTAAATCGAAAAACCTTGTATAGTTGATTTTTCATAATTTTTACAAGTTCCATAAGTAAACAATCATTAGCTGCATAGTTATTTATATTAAAATTTTAACATTTACATGCAACATAAATACATTTAAGAAAAAAAACGTTTAACAGTACATGTTTTGTAAAGAGAATTAGGAAACTGTATTTCTTTTTTTTTAAAAGGTATAAAGTATTCATTCAGTTTTGAAATCCTAGAAATATTATGTGAGTCAATTATTTCTTTGCTACTTTCCATAATAAATGATTCTGTTGTAGCTAAGTTCATCAAAATCGTTTCCTTCAACCACAGAAGTTATACTAGAATCCTATGAGGGTTTTCAGATAAAAATATAACTTAGTTCTTCGTTTTGCTAGTTATTTTTATAATGCTTGATACTCAGCTTAACAAATATTAATTTTTTTTAAATACTATTAAAACTTCAATATTTTCGCGATTTATACTTTTGTATTACTATTTAAAAATTTTTCCAGATGTGCTAACTTTTGATCACTTTCAGAAATATATAAAACTTTCAGCTAATTGATGAATTGAGCCTTCACATAACAAATAGCGATCTTACATCGATAGATTAAATCAGTCGCATTAAAATAGAAAGATTGCTTTTTATTGAACCTCGTAAAAAAGTTTGTTAATGTCTGTCTCAATTGCTACTATTACTTATTCAAAACTTGCATAAAGACTTCTATTTTTCTTTGGTGATCTTTTTGACAATCGCATCGTTCTGATTTTTAAAAAAATGTATTAAAATAATTTTATATTATTATACTAATATTTTATTTTAGTAAAATGGTGAAATTCCGTAGAACTATTAATCTTGGAAGGGTTTTATTTGAAATGTAAGAAGATATTGCTGCAAAATAAAAGATTCGCAATAATATACTTTAGTATTCTAATGATATATTTCAATTATTGTGAGATGAATGAAAGAAATGCATTTATTAATTTCAGTAATGAAACATGTAAAACGAAATACAAAACAGGGTCGGATGTGTGTAACAAGACAAAATTTGCTTGATAGTAAATTGAGAGAAACTCAGGAGCGATCACAACAATCTCATATTAGAAAGATTTGTCTGATGATTATAAAAAAGAATTCAAACAACACCTTATTTATTATAAATTTTCCGATAACTATCTCCGAAGTTTCGGGGTTTTTTTAATATCTAACTATTGGATTCAGTTTATTGATCAGCAATAAAATAAAGAAATGTTTAAAAAATTTGCTTAGTATAAAAAATGCATAAAATAACAATTGAATACTATGAAATTAGAAATCTGTGTTGCTCCATGACCCAATCGATCAATTTAAAACATTGTCAGCATATATATATACCTGATAAGATTTGGGCTAAAAAAACAAATTAAAAACTTCCTTACTAAGATCACTATGTACCCTAAGCTTAACATTTATAAAAACAAAATATAGACCTTTATAAATCGTTTCTAGGTTTAAAAAGAAAGAAGGGGAGAAAAAACATTGTTTTAGCGAAATGATTTTATGTTCATTGCAACAATAAAATTATTTGTTAGAATTTTTTCGATAAATATCCGAAGTTTCTCGGTACTTTTGGCTTCCTAATCATTACATTAAATTCTTCAATTAACAATAAAATAAAAAGATATTTATTAAATATGCTCAATTATATAAAAAACAACGCATAAAATAACCATTGAATACCATGAAATTAGGAACCTGTGTTACTTCAAGACCTAATCATTCAATTTTAAATACTGTTAACTTACATACGCTCTTAAGGCGATATGGTACCATCTTCACAATTTTTTTTTACTTTTAATATTTGGTTTTAATTGCATTTTATAAAGGTTACTATTTAATAATAATTCCATTGCAAAATGTTTGTAAAATTTAAATTTTTTTACCTTTTTTAAGCATTTTTTAAATCCCTAAGGCTTTTTAAATATTTTCAAAAATTTTTTTCCAAGTGTCTTATAATATACTACATAAAACTGTGCATGGGTTTTTTTTTCTGCTGCTGCTCTTTAATTTTTTATTAATTTTTTTATAGTTAAACTTCCAAAAATTCCCAAAAAAACATTAATTTTGATTTTGAAATTTTTTAGAAAAAGTACTAAACACACACATGTTAGAGCTAATCCTATGCACAGTTTTACAAAACATACATTTCAGAACATGTATAAAAAATTTCAAACCCATACTTCAATTACCAAAAAGGCCTTAGGGTTTTGAATAACAGTATATGTACAAAAATTCAACATGGAGAAATATGAGTTTGAAGTTTTCATTCCATGAATAGCATGATATAATATTCATCGAATAGTCTGAAACTTTTATGAAATGTTAATTAGCTTATTTAAAACTACTTACCATAAAAAAATTGTACAATTGTAGAACAATTAAACAGTATACTGCCGTAATAAATATATAGAAAAAAACGAATGAAAGATCAATATTTCATAAAACTTTATCTTAATAATTATAAAAAAAAAATACACACACTTCAGAGCTAATGCACAACATGTACAAAAGATGTTTATGCCTTTATTTTTTATTTCCATGATTTTAAAAGCCTTCGCATGTTAAATATTGTACACGAATAAAAGCAAAATCAAATAATTTATAGATAAAATACATCAAAATCTAAGAACTGTATATGTGCATTTGTTTAAATAAATATCTTAAAATATTTTAATAAAAGTGTTGAATCTCGCACGCATGGGATATATATATATCACCAAAAACAAATATATAAAAATGGGGGAGTTTTTCTATTCTTGCGAATTAGATTTTTAATTACCCGAGTTATCAAAATGAGATTTAGTATTTGTGCTTTGGGAGTATCCGTTTTGAAGTTTTAATTTCATTCATAATAATATCATAAAAAGCACGCACACCTTTTAAATCTTGACCAAATCCATTTGATCTTCCCAGTAAATAATTCACAAACTAGAATTTTTGCATGAATTGCACAATTCTTTCTTAAAATGATTTATTACTGCTTGTATAATGTCAATCTCATTGAAGCGTATTAGAAAAATAATTAATTCATTTTTTATCAGGCTCTTTTCTAGCAGATAATCTGAAATGTAGGCGGGGTAGTTGCTGTTTAGCGTCAAACATTGCTCCATTACTTTATGAAAAATGCAGGTAAAGCTTTGAAATTTTGCAGGCATATTTATAAAGATTCGGGGTATCAAATAAGCCAATAAAAAAATTTTCGATAGTTTAATGATTTTTAGTGTACCATATCACCTTAATAAATTTCGGGAAGAAAAGAAAATGCTTGAGGCAATTATAAGCGCAAAATACAAACATTAACAAATCGTTTCGAGGATTAAAATATATTTATTTTTACGTATATATGTTTAGTTAATTGATGTTATTTTCATTGCAGCAATGTACGATTAATAATAATTGGATTATTCCAAATGAGATATAATGGATAAATATTTTTACTCGTCAAACTCAAAACTAAATCGCCAAAATCATAAAAGTACGTTGAACTTTCAAGATACAGCTGTGGAAGCAGTTCAGTTATTTGGTTATCTTTCAGCAATGAATTATTTGCTGACAATCCCTGATTTTGGGATACGTACGGTTCCAGATGTTTCGAGGGAGTGGTCTTCATGTAAAGGTTTTAGAAAAAGCAGTTTTGTAAGTTTGACACAATGAGAAAAATGTTGTGTTAAAGCTTGAGTGTAGAATCAAGGCGATCTTGAATGACTGTGCCGCGAAACCTTCCATAAACACTTCTGTCATTCTATATGTGTTAGTTGTTAAACGCAGATTTATATTTGTACTCAAGACATCAGTATTTGCTTCCTCATTTAATTATTCACCAAAATGATTGAAGATAAAAAATTTCTTACACATTATAAATATTTTAAATATAGTGATATCACATTTAAAATCAGATCCATCATAAAATAATTTGAATCAAATATTATTCGAAATAAGCTTGCAATTACAAAGAAATGCAAAGGAATTCAATCAAAAAAGTTCTGTATAAAATCTACATAGTATAATTTGAAAAGTATTTCTTCATATTTTCCTCGCGTTCGCATAAAATTGAATAACGAAGAAGAAAAAAAATGTGCTTGAATCTTTGCTATAAAATTAATGTGTAACATTATTGCAATGAAAACATTTTTACTTGTGATAAATGTTGAGTAAATTTATTTGAAAATATATCACTATATTTTTTTACTTATAATTGCACGGAAAACTTTTTTAATAAAAATGCAATTAGTTATTTAACGTATTGTTAATGTTCGAGATTTGAAACACTAGCAAGTATTAAATTATTCGAAAAATGGAACTACTAAATAATTCAAATGGTACCTAGTAATGAGATATGCACAATACTATTTCGAAGTTCTGAAAAGACATAACTATTTTGCTCGAAGGAATAACTATCAAAAATGCTAAAAATTATAAAGTACAGACACAGGGGGGGGGGGAAATTCAAACAAATACAATGATATAAAATTTTTCATGAAATAGCTCACACATACCTTAGCTGTTAATACTTTTGTTTTTAATGAGTTTTCTTCTTTCTTTTTAGATAAGTTTCTAAAAACAGGTATATTTCCGAATATATCAAAAGAAAAATTTAAGACAGATGGTAGAAAATTATTCATAATTTCAAAAGAAATAAGCTGTATGTTTCAGAGAAAGTACAAAAAATCTTTTTAGAGATAATTGAGTATTGTTGCATAGTTGCGATTTATCTATACTAATAAAAGAAAGAGTTTGTGTGTGTGTGTGTGTGTGTGTTTCAGCTGTTCCGGCGAAATTAAGCAACCCAGATGTATGAAACTTGGCATGTAGAAGCTAAAGGTCGATATGCTATTAACCTCGAAGAGTTTTTTTCGAAATTCACTTTAGATTTTTTAAAATTCAATTTTTAAGCGATTTTTCAGCTAAATCTGTACTAATCAGAGAAAAGTTTGTGTGTTTCAGCTGTACCGGCGAAATTAAGCAATACAGAAGTATGAAGCTTGGCATGTAGAAGCTATAGGGTGTTATGCTATTAACCTCGAAGAGTTTTTTTCGAAATTCACTTTAGATTTTTTTAAATTCAATTTTTATGCGATGTTTCAGTTAAATGGAGATATGACGTCATCAGCCATGCCAAGTCATAACTTTGCGAAAATAAATGTTTCGAGCTGTTTTGGGGGAATTTCAACACATTTTATAGTAAATATACTTATTTATGGTTGTATTTATTCGTTTTTTTTTCTCTTAGTGGAGGAATTACAGTTGTTTTTCGAAAAAAATCATCCTAAGAAAAAAAATTTCTTAATT
>BMAO01018327.1:0-27997 GCA_019973975.1 Trichonephila clavata | reverse complement strand
TCATCAGAAATATTCTACTGCAGTGTTTGGAGATTGTGAAGGCTGTTGCGATGCATAAACTTGAAAGTTTCACATAAAAAGTAATTACATGATTACAGATCGGGTGACCTGGTGGTCAGCTAGGGCCGAGATCAAACTCACTTCTGCTAACAACTCTGTCAGAAGTGAAGATTGTGTAAATGTGTGATCCATGGGGTTCAATGGGATATATGGCAGTTGCATCGTCCTGTTAGGGATAACTATAGGTCTTTTCCTCCTCAGTTTATGTAGCCCCAAATGGATTGCCACTGATCAACTCACACGACACAGTCTAAGATTGACTTAGATTTGAACGAGTTCGATCACTTGGTGTGTACGTCACATTCACGGCCAGTCGGATCCACTCCACTGGGCACATTTATTTGTCCCAACTTGTACTACAAAGTATAAAATACTACTATATCTACTGGTAGTCAATGAATCGTTAATAAATAGTCATTATAAAGTTAATAGAATAAACAGAAATTTTACATGTATATAAACACAATACATTATAAATCTAATGCTTAGGCAGATACTCAACAGCATGAAAAATTTTGTTCAGAAATTTTTATAATGATTGAATGTAATAGATATATATAAATGAACTTTTAATCATAAGCTTTTAAAAAGATGAAAAAAAAAAGTTTTTAAGGTAATACTGGATAATTTCCTCTCATCTAGTAAGTAGAGCATATTATAACCGTATACAGAATAAATTTCTTGAAATGAATTCAGTAGAATGCTAATGTAAAATTCGATGAACCAAATAACTTGAAATAAAATTCTTCATTACACACATGAATATAAACAACGCTTTAGTAAAAAATGCATGCACTACTTTAATCTTTAATTAAATGTCTTCCTTTTTACTTCTTCATAATTGTTTTTGAGAATTAAATAAGAAAATACTTTTATTTTTTTGATAAAAAGAACATTTAATGTTATTTATTAGAAAATTATTAAAGCGGAATAGTTCTAAATTAGCTAACGGCTAATTATTAAAAATATTTATAAGTTGCAAGGATTTTTTCTGAAATAGTTATAAAATCTTTTATAGTCTTTCGAAGAAAAAATAAATATTTAACGCTAAATAGCTACAGCATTCTTTATTCTTTTTCTTGAAAATTTTTGTTAGAAATATTTAATTTATTCGAACAATTCCATTACATTCTTATTAAAGTTTTTTTTTGAAAAAAAATGAATCATCAGCATACATTAATTTATGGTTAACTGAAACTATAATGGAAATAAAAACAAATAAAAAATGTATTACTTTAACCTAAATACATATTTAAATAAAAGAAAAATTTATAAATTTGAACAGCTCCCTTTTTTTTTTTAGAAAGAATTTTATAAATTATTGCGTTATATATATATATATATATATATATATTCAAAATTTCTCTACAAGAGAGAGATGAATTGCATGATTAATACTTAAAAGAATATCAATTGCTAGATAACAAGACAATAGAATTTAGAGGAGATATGAAAGATTGAAATAACAGAGTAAAATATATATATATATATATATATATATATTATATATATATTTATATATATGTATATATATTTCTACTGAATCTCACATTAATGTGTATATATTAAAAATAAAGATATAAAAACTATCAAAATAATTTAGAAATCTGAAATTAAATATTTTTGTGCCATTTTTTTAATAGTTAAATATTAAACATTGTCAATGTTCTGCTTGACAATGCAGAAACTTGCTTAACTTTTGAATATTTCAAAGGAGAAAGTCATAAAATGTCTTATGAGATAATCATCTCGCTCTACCAACAATCAAATATTTAACAAATGTCATCTGACATCAACTTCTACTTTCGATCAAGTGCAATAAAGATAAAAGTTTTTAACGAACATTTTCAATATAACATAATAGCTCATCTTTAATCCAAAAGAAATAAAAGTTTAAATATTTAATCCACACAATACTTTTAATATTAATCCCATAACTTAAATTTTTTTATATAAGTATTAAATATAATAATATTTAATACTTACGTGTTATACTGCCGACCAATTCCCACAACCAAAGACATCGCCAATTCAAAAATTGTCACCAAACGCTGTCATTGTTATAATTACTGATTTCGAATATAGAACAGTTAAAATGATGAAATAGTGTTTCAATTGGTGAAATTGTAGTTATTACACATTTAAAGCATAAAAAGATATGAGAAAACAATAATTGTGGATATTTAAAATTTAATGCAGAAACTTAATACAACAAATACTTTGATATTAGTCTTGTCTTACAAGTTAAATACAAAAACTAATATTAGTCTGCATCTTATTTTGTTTTGTAGTATCTGGCAGTGCAAAATAAGATGATGGATTTGATGTTAGTTGCCTTAGCAACGCGGCGGAACAAGCTTTGGGGAAAAATAACAGCGAAGTGAACGAAAATAAATAAATAAACAACGAATGAGCGTAATAAAGTTTATTGGGGATAATATAGCTTTTGCTGCTCCATATCCCACAAAACCTGTGACTGTAATAAAGTTGGTTAATATTTTCACCGGTACCTTACACCGGTTGGTTAATAATTTTACCATATAATCACAACCTTTTTGGTTATCTTGGTGACATTGCTGTACTATAGGAAACGTTTTGACGATATTAAATAATATCGCTAAAATTAGGAATACGCTGGCGAAAATACAGAATATAAATAAATAATAATCAATATAAGAGAAAAAGAACTAGTAATTTTTAGCTTTATAATTTCTACGTTTATTTCGCTCTTAAATAATAAACAACAGAAGAAAAAAAGACTAATTTTTAAATATACAGTTCCTGCCCTTATTTTGCACTATATAAATTACATATAGGTGAAACCCGTTTCGGGGTCTACGAAATTGTGAAATCCAGCAATTGCCATTTCATTCGTCTGATACGTTTTCCTTCTATTCGAGAAAACCACATATTTCCTTCTTCAATATTATTAACAATTTCCTAGAGAAGAGTACTTGCTTTGCTAAAAGGAACACTTGTTAAAAAACTTTCTTTCATCTCTTGACAAACACCGCCAAAAACCCTATGTTCTGGCAATATTTGGCCCTTAAGTATTTTTTCTTCTCATGAACAAACTTCCATCAATACTTACGTATTATCATAACAATGCCAACGTTTGAGATAACTCGCCAAGTTGACAACCCGGATTTCGCAAATGTTGCATGCGTTGAATTGGCAATCATATGCTTCGTTTCATGTAATGTCTCCGATAGGTTGCGAAAATACGTAAGAACCCTTTCATCTACTTCCACTATGCGGTTCGATCCATATGCGGATCTCTTTTCTTTTTTCCCTTCATTTCCAAATCAAAAACACAAATCTCTTACATGTGATTGTTCCAGTCCTTGATTGTTTTATCTGCTAAATTTAGGTGTCCCTCACAATATTTGATAGAGGTCAATTCTTTGTACGAGCAATAAATAAATCTTACTGATGTTACGAACGGGATACGACTTCCTTCAAAGAGGTTACCAGATTGTATTTCTATGTGGTGATTACATTTTGCAAAGCTACATCTCCAAAAAAATTGTTTTTAAAAATAAAGCTTCATTGGATGACAGTTCATTAACTCTGGTAAAATAATGTTTTTTTTGTAAAAGTGAAATGGCATCATTTTCTGAATTTGATAAGTCCCAGAGAAGCATTTTGGTTAAAGTGTAGTACGGGGGGGGGGGGGCTTGGTGATGTCCTTTTGGCGACCAAAATCGATCGCCAAGCTACTTCACTTAGCGATAGGTGTCCAGAACCCAGAATGAATTCGTTATCTCACCATGATATCTATATAAAAATAGCCAAATCCAAAGGCACCCCCCCCCCCCATACACACTTCTTGAGCCAGCATTTTCATATTGGAGCTCGCCATATCAATGGAATATTACGCTTAAAATAGTAAAAAGCTGAAAAAATAAACAAATCAAAGAACATCGGCACATGCGCACCAAACGATGCAAATGTTTAATTGCACGTGCAACGAAAAACATTAATTTTATATTATATTATTATTGTAGTATATATCATTATTGTAGAATTGTAATTAAAATATAATTCGTATATTATAACTAGCTGACCCGGCAAACGTTGTTTCGCCAAATAAATTATTTCTAGTGAATATTTTGGTAGTCAAATAAAAAATAACTAACTCATTGTAAGTGTATGGGGATGTGTTATATGACTGAAAGATGAATGATGGTAAATTTGTAAAAATTTATGTGGTTCGTTTGGCATTGGCAGCAATGAGGCCACTTTGTGATAAACTTGGCCTTTGATTTTGAATTAAATTGTTGACCATTTGCAGCATTATTTTTAACTATTTCTGTTGCTTCGAACGATGTCATTTGGAATGAATTGAATGTTCGAATTGACTTCAGGAACAGGTTAGAATCGGGATCCGTACCGATAAGTAAACCGTTCAATGGTTCAGGTGGTGTTTCAATTTCCGGTAGTTGCACTTTTCCTGGCGCGCAACACATCCCGGCTGGCTCATTTTTAAATTTAAGCGCATTACAATGCGGACATTTCTTGTCCATAGCACCAATTGTCACTTTCGAATGAGAGTAATATTTAACATTGGGCTCATACTCGAATGCTAGACGACGGAATGAATCGGATGTAAATGCTCGATGTAGTTGTTGGCGTTGTTGGTCATTTGCTCTGCGTGTGTCAAATACGAATCGACACGCTAGTCTTTGTTCTAATCGTCTTTGTTGATTTTGTTCAACTCGTACCTCTTGTGATTGTGATTTACGCAACTGCACCATATTCACACGCACATTTTCATTATTCTGTTAGATTTGTTCGTCTGTTCTTTGAACTCTTCTATTTCGCATGACAGTAGATTTAGTAATTCGACAGCCTAAATCAGACCCTTTGCGTCTTGCTGGCATTATTTACTGTACAAAACACACAAATAGATAAAATTGAAGTATTTAATGCTAGAAGACAGTATATTGATAATGTATCTGTTCTTTTATCATTTTACTTCTACCTTTCACAATTATAAAATACGTATATATTTCTCTTTGCATTGAAAATGATTCCCAAAATTTTTTAACGCACTGAGTTTTACAGCTTTATTAATTGGCGCTTTATTATAAATAAATATTAAATAAGAACTCAAAATGTCTGAAATTATGCAGAAATGGTTTATACAGGTAACACAATAGTTGTTGTTGGCGAGAGCTCGTGACACGTGTTGAAAACTATTGATTTATAAAAGATCACTTAATTAACTGAACGTGAGAACTATCTTGAGCAAAATGGGAATAAATAATTATAGCACTGCAAATTGATGATACATTTAGTATAAGAATATACTTAAATGAGAGTTGCACTGAGAGAATAAAACGATAAGTATAAGCATCACTGCTACGATTGATGCACACTCAATAATAATGCCCGAAAATGGCTTAGGCCCTAAACTTGAGAGAGTGGGAGAAAGTTTATTGTGTGAGAAAGAGAGGAGAATACAGCCGGGTTAAAAGTGTATTCAATATAGAAATATATTTGTTCTTGTGGTCTGGACGCTGAAACCGCGGAACATGTCTTGTTGTATTGTAATCTATATTGTTGTAAAAGAGAAAATTTTAGAAAGGCGTTGAAAAGTTTAGGTATTTCCTGGCCACCCATTTTGTCTTTGTTGGTCAATTGTTCTGAAAGCCTTAATGTTTTGAAAAAATTTGTTTACTGTATAGATTTTGAAAATTTTATAGATACCTTCCTTTCTTTATATTTGTATATTTCTTCCCTTCCTTTATTTTAGATTTGTTTCTTTTATGTTTTTTCCCCTCGTATTTTTCCCTTAATTATGTATTTTTTTATTATTATTTTGTAATGTTGTTACCACTTGCGTCTGTAAGCCTCATGCTATGCAATGTGGAGCATAAGGAGTTTTGCAAATAAATTTATTTAAAAAAAATTAACAAATATAGAAATATGGATGTTAGTTTTGAAAATGAACTCTCTAAAACGTTTTTCATTATGTTTTATATGTTTCAGCATATTCATAAAAAGTAAATTTTGGCTGTATAATCCTTCAATCATTTGTGCTTTTCGAAATATCCTTAAACTCTTTCACATGGAATAAAGCTCAACAGAAATATATTATTTACAACCTCCCTAAATGACAGTGATGTATTTATCTTCCTATAATTTTTCTCTGGGTTTTCTTTTTTCTTTGACAGAGTAGTATTTTCACAACTGGCGCGAAACCGATTTTCGACTCCAAGCGAAACAACAGACAGGGGTTTTAAGGTTTTTAATTAATATCTTCTCAACTAATTGCAATATCGGAATGAAAAATAGTTTACGTCCTATTCTCAGACCTACTGAATATGCGCACAAAATTTCATAAGATTTGGTCTAGTCGTTTCGGAGGAGTTTGGTTACAAACACTGTGACACGAGAATTTTATATATTAGATAAGAATACTGATTATATATAATAACATTATTATTCTTAATTTTATTTGTTAAGAATTCAGTAAATTTTAACTCTATAGAAGCCATCTCCAAGCGATTCGAGACCACATTTACAAACGGTTAGGCCTTAGATATCAGCAAGCGGAGAAATATGAAGCAAATCACATGGTAGCCAATTCAGTGCCAACTTGTGCGAAATCGAGGTTCCTAATTTGGCGAGTTATTAATAGAGTTGGTGATTGTTGCTATAATACGTAAGTCACTTTTCAACTTATGAAATGGATGTAATAATATTTCTTTTATAAGATATATTTTTATTTTGGTGCAATAAATAACACCACCATAGTGTTTATAACGAATTCAAACAGAATATATAGCAAAAAAGTTTGGGTGGTTCTTACATATTATACCTTTGACTAATTTTATTGCTATAATTTGCAGCCAATAGTGGAAACCTTTCCCCGTGTCTGTTCCAAAACAAAAATAATGATGACAGCATTTGATGATGTCTTTTGAAAAGGCGAAACTGATCGACGGTAAAATACGTAAGTACCGTTGTGAGTGTCTTACTTAATTGATCCTTTGCCAAAACATATAGCTCAAGCTGCAGCTAGAGAAAATGAAGAGGTTGCCGACAAGTATGACTATGTCAAAAGATATTGCTTTAAAAGAATTCACGAACAATTCAGGCGTCTTTTTTTTCGTGAACCATAGCACAAGCACAGAAACTACCTCTACTGGTTTTAAGGTCGAGTAAAATAATTACAGAATGAGTAGCGGGACTGGAAATTGAAAATTTTAAGCAACTATATCAGATTCAATAATTTACTGTCAGCTTAAGAAAAGATATAGGAACTTTATACAGCATGCCCACTAAAATCCCTTGCCAGCAGCCTCTTAACTTTTGAACGTGGCTGCTGTTACATTTATAAAAGTGGTGTCTTAGAATAGTAAAGTAGCCACATGCGCTATTGAATAAAACCACTTGTGGTGCCACCTGATGTTAAACTATGGTGTTAGCATTTCTATCTCGAAAACAGAACGAGATAGGGAAAAAATGGGATTCACAAAGTTATAGAGCATCATCGATTAAGTAGGAAACTACAGCTTTTGGAAATTAATGCAAACAATAGAACAGTTAAACTGCGCATTTGTTTTTTCGCGATTTTCTACACTGTGACGTGCATTGTTATATATATAGGCCAATCTGCTTCGGACAATCTGCGTCAGAGCAGTACCCAATTATTTGACTCCCCAATTCTTTGACGAGGTACTACTTCACTGAAGATGTCTCGTGAGCATCAGGGCCGTCATGTTGGCCAAATAATTGGGTATGGCGCTATCGAAGAATGATCACCATTTTTATGAGTATAGCAGCAGCCGTTCCAAAAGAGGCTGGCAAAGGATAGCTGCTTACTATGCATCATATTCTAATAATAATGGCTTATTCCTACTCTTATTTCCTTTCCCTTCATCCAAGTAGCAGAGGCAAATTATTGATAATAGTTGGCTGACCTGAAAACAATGTTTTAACCTGCATTCTTTGTTTCTAAGGCTGAGAGTTTTCTATTGTACTAATGTGACTAACTTATTTTTGATTTATGCTGTTTGGTTATGCTTCTAATTTTGCATTACTTTCTTATAGAATTATAACTATTTGTGTTTTGTGTGTGTATATGTATAATAACGCTTTATAACTAATAGAAAATCTTAACTTTATAGAAAAAATATACTCAGAAATTTTTTTATTCCGAAATATGAGAAACCCTACTAGTGAAAAGGCAAATTTAATAAGGAGCCTAACAATTTAATTAACTAATCCAGATATAAAATTAAATTCGATGTCTTAAGGCAGTGGTCTTCAGACTTTCTCGATTCACGGAACCCTTGATATTATAAGGTATTTCTCTTGGAAACCTCATACAAGAAAAGCCTCTTAGAAGAACGCGTATCTTAAAATAATAAACAACCTGTTATAGATACTTAAAGTAAAGGTAATTATAAAACGTTGTATTATTTATTAAAATTGTTTTAATGTTGTATTAGTTTAATAAAATCATTAATAGTGTTAACTTGTGCTGCAGGTGTCATCTACCATTGCATTAGATTTAGAACTCAGCGTTTCTCAAACTGTGGGACGCGCTCCTCTAGGGGGCGTGATAACTCTAATAGGGGGTGCGAGCATATTGAAAAGTCGAAAACAAAAGATGAGTTAAAAAATTATTAATTTACTGAAAGTAAACAAGCAAAAAATGCATTATGACATAATAAAAAATAAAATTAACTTTTCACTGATATAATACTCTTATAAATGTCTCAGTGTATTATATCAATCAGTTTATTATTAATTTAGCAATACTAAGTTAAAAACAAGTTTAATAATTACAACTGAACACATGGGCTTGTCACATGTACCAAATTACATACAAAAGTTAACACTTGTAATGGGGGACTATTCCTACTTCCCTCTAGTCCCCCTTGTCTACTCTCGGACCCGGCTAGAAGTGTGGGAGCAACTAATTGATCAGACGACATGATTAACTAAAATCGTTTATTTGTTACAATAATCAACATAGACACAATAATAATATTGGAGATAATATTATTGTGTAATAATATTTACAGACATTCAACTAATTTCTACGATAACTTACACTAACTCGTTTCTAATTCGAACGCGCTCTAACAATTTACACACTCTAACTTCTATTTAAATAAGAAGCACCGTACCTGAATTCTTGTACTTCCAAAATCCTATAGCTGATGCCTTGTACACTAACGGTCGACTTGATCACCACGCATCCGAGTGATCCTCACTTTGGTAATCTTCAACTCTCAATTTAACAATCTTAGATTTTCACTTCATGAACTCTCAAAACTCGCGAATACAGAATTTCTATAATAAACTTAATTTGTATAATCACTTTTTCTTACCTTCGGTGAAAGTTGTTTGAATTAATTATTTCTCTTAAAGAATCCCAAGGTGTTAGTAGAGCCTCGAATAGATCTGTCACACACTTATCTTTATAATTTGTACGGTTCATGATTAATCCCTTCACGACCGATTAAAAGATATGTGATTTGCTCCCCAATGGCACTGTTTTCCACGCAGGTGGGCATATGTGATGAGGGGTAAGAAAAGGAATATAAAGAAAAAGAAAAGCAAATCCTCCGAAATTAGTAAATCCTTCGTAGGCACTGTCAAGGTCTTAAAATTGCATTTCAAAGCCTTCGGAATAATTTTATGAATAGCAGTGTACAGAAAAGATCGGAAAGACGTATATATATACGTCCTGGGCAATAAATACTTTCTGCTGAGCGAGATGTTTACATACGCCGGTTGCACTTAAGATATTAAAGTCGATAAGTATATTAAGTATATAAGTATCTTAAGATATTTAGTCCATAGGACTAAATTCATGTGACGTCATAATCACATGATAATTTTAAACCACGTTTTTTTAGCCAATCAAGTTAAAAAAAACATGTGACGTCATAGTCACGATAAATTCAATTATCTATTTTCAGCAAATCAGTTCATGCACTTCATTTTTACCAAATTACGCCTTTTACAGAAACTTTTTTTAAAAACATTAATATTTGTCACTTTATTTTAAAGTACATGTATAAAACAAGACTTTTTTTTCTTTAATTTTAAAATCTTTTTGCAGAAATTTCTTTTTAAAACTCCTGAGCATCTTTACCCAACTATGCAATTTGAAATTTTACCTAAGTTTTACAAATAGAATAAAAAGTACGAGCTATAGTTTATTGTCCGTTTTGAATTCAATGTAGAACACGTGTTTATATTATAATGTGACCGTCATGAATTTAGTCCATTGTAGCCTTAGCGTCAAAGTATAGTATTACTGAATTCAATGCATTGTTATTGTAAGAAAGGGGGGCACGATGAAAATTATGATTGCATTTTCGGTCGCAAGTATTGAAAGTTTGAGAAGCACGGTAGTAACTGGTATATGTGTTTGCATTTTTTTACACAAACTATCGAAGTCTTAGTCCAATGAAGCTATCCACAGTCACATTACTTATTCTGCGTTTATTTGCTTCAAAATTTTGTTTTTGTTGCCAAGTAAGTTGAGAAATATTTTTAACTTAATTACATTTTACATAATGGCATAAAATGTTTATAACTGTATGAGGGAAATTTCTGTGTATTCTACAAATTTGCAACCTAATATTTAAATTTAAATTTAAATTGATCCTGGTTAAACTTAAAATTTAATTTCGAATGCGTTGATAAATTATTCATTTCATTCCACTTCTCTTAATTTTACAAAAGATTGCATTAGCGAGCATAAAACTATTTTGCGGAACCCAGAATCATAAACACAACAGATTATTTTCAATCTAGGTAGTACGTATGAAGAAAAAACGTTTTTTTAAGTACTCTTTTATTATTATCTATATAAATAAAAATGAATGGGTAGCCTATGAGCTTCAGAAGGCCTGGGTTTGATGCTCGATGCCCCCAAATACTCTCCGAGTGCCCACGGAGTATGTGCTTGTTAAATTAGTGGGTCCGAAAGTCCTGTGGGTGGTCTCAGAAGAAACCATGGGTGCAGGGGGTGCAGAATATTTCCCTCCCCTTCAGTTCTATGTCTAAATTGTGGAGGTGGAGATAGGTGGTGTTGCCATCTACCGTGTAGAAGTCCAATCTGTCTCAGGCTCTGGCAACTTTCTTTCCTTCCTTTCGGGAAGGATACAACAACTACAAAAATGAATGTTTGTGTGTGTCTGTATGTTTCTTATTTCTTTCTAAACCATTCAGCAGATTAAGATGAAACTTAAGGGAATGGTTGAACACAAACTTGCTAAGGTTTCTGAGTTAGTGAAGCAATGTTCCAATAGATCACCAAGTGGCGTTGCGGGAAATTAAGGGTCGTTATTAATAATTATTTCCATTTTTAAACTATTCTACGTATAGCCGTGAAATTTGGTTGGCAGATTCCTTTTAGGAGTAGATACCCGCTACAAAAGAGTTTAGTGAAAATCGACATCCGCAATTGGCGGTGTAAGGGATTAAGGAGTGTTATAAATAATTATTTCCCTTTTTCTGCTATACTGTTAGCCACACAAACTGCACCAAGAAGGACCAGAGATATCACAGCAAAATTTATTTGCAGATAGCAAGTTGTACAAAGATCAAACGATTGAAATTACAGCCTCTTGTGGTGTGTGGATGAGGTTAAAATCAGTGGTTAGTGTAGTCGCCATTGTTGACTGTAACCACTGCCACACGCCTTGGCATAGAACCAAAGAGGCTTTGGATGTATCCTTGGGGTTCAGCAGTCCATGCGGCTTCCACATATTGCCGAAGTTGATCTGGTGTAGCAGAAGGTAGTGTATCTCGGGCCAGTCGTTGTGTAAACATGGATCACACGTTTTCGATTGGCGATAGATCGGGAGAACAAGCAGGTCAAGGAAGCAACTCAATCTGATGGGTGAAGAAGAACTCTTGAACATCGCGTGCCAGGTTCAACCACGTATTCCAACATCCTGTTTGAATATGGCTGATGGCAAGCGCTGAATGTATGGAGGGACAACAGGCTTCAACACCTCAGAGATGTAGCACTGGCTGTTCAGTGTACCGTCAATGCATACTAGAGGGGTGCGACAGTGAAATCCGTATTGGATTTCACTGTCGTGGTATTCACTCTAAACCATGATACCGCGTGCAGGACCAGAACAGCCTTGAAACTTAACAAGCAGATTTCTTTCATGGAGTAGAGATTTGCTGAAAAATGGGTTTTACTGAAATCAATCCTCTAGGGGCGTTGCCGGGTTGAAGAGGTGTTAAAGATAAATGTTCCCGCTTTTGAAATTCTTGGCCAACTAAATTTGAAATTTGGTAGTTATGTTCTTTTCATGAAGTACAGATTCATTACAAAAGTGGATTTTCAGAATTCAACAACCAGGGGGGTTGCGAGGGATTAAGTGCCGTTATGGAAAAATATTTCCGTTTTTGAACAATGAGATCTACAGACTTGAAATTTGACAGGCACGTTCCTTTCATCGAGTAGTGATCCGCTACTAAAATTTTTTTTAAAGTAGACCCTCAAGGGGGTTGCGAAGGGTTAATGGGTCATTAATGATAAATATTCGCGTTTTTGAATTATTAGACTTTCAGACTAGAAATTTTGTAGGCAGGTTCCTTTCATGGAGGAGAGATCCGCTAAGAAAGGGGTTTTTTTTGCCAAAATCTATCCCCAAAGGGTTTGTAAAGAGTTAAGAGCCTTTATAGATAAATATTCCTGTTTTCTTAACTATCAGACCTACAAGTTTCAAATTTGGGAAATCTGATTTTTTTGTTGGGCAGAGATATTCTAAAAAAGCCTTTTTTCTTGTTTAATTTGCAATTAAATTAAATGTAACACACAAATTTTTTTTCGCTTCAATCTCTATTATTTTATTTTTCAATTAACCCGTGCAAAGAACAGGTATATCAGCTAGTATTATAATAAAAGTTTTCAGGAAATTATAAAAAACAAAGACTGTGCGGCTGCGAATTCATTTTACCTGTGAGATCCGCATTGGGAAATACGGTTTCAGATACTTGTGATCATACAAACTCCATACGAAACGTGAATCTATTTTGCGCAAACAAGTATAGTTTCAAATATTTATTTTGACTCTTGGAACCCCTAGGTATGCTTCATGAAACCTTAGGGTTCCGAGGAACACAGTTTGAAGATCACTGTCTTAAGGCATTAACCTTCCCCTTTTTGCTTTGTATTACTGGGTAGAAAAATATGTCCTTTATAAAATAAAAAGAATAGATAAGGAAGCCACAAATTAATTAAAAATAGAGAATAAAGGCATCCATCTATATGAGGCACCGTTAGCTATTTAAAAAAATTAACTTTGAATGAAATACAGTCGAACCTCTATATAATAAAGTCACTGAATCCCGAGAAAAAGTTCGTTATAGGGAAAATTCGTTATAAAGTTCATCTTTCAATTTTCTTTATAAACCTCATAAAACAAATTTTAAATTCAAAAGTACTTATTAAAAAAGTAATTATTCGCACCTTTTTGTAAATTAATACATATTTATTTTATATATCTTACCCCTCAAAAAAAAAAAAAAAAAGAAAAGAAAATTGTGCAAGGTAAGTTTCTTGACGCCTTTGATCCACTTCCTGAGGAATTAAATTTTTTTCTTTGATGCTCAAGTACTTACGCTTTGACATTTTAGAGCTACAAGAAAAGAAATTACCATTACGACTGATCAACACTACAAATGAACGGAGACTATTCCAAGGATACGGAGACAACTCCACTGAGGGTGAAAGGGGATATCGAATATGTTTACAGTGAACTGAACAATCGGAGTTAAAAGGCACTTCTTGGATGAAACGCATAGAATTCTATTGCTCTCGGCGAGTTAAGCACCTAATAAAACCAGTTCAAGATTTATGACCCCCATAAAATGTGTTAACAGAGAGAATAACTTGAAATGGCCAGAAATACGTCAAAAATAGAGTGAAACAAAATGAATCAGAAGAAAAAAAAAAGAGTTCGTTTTATAAAAAATGCACTTTGCTATTGGGAAGTTATTTTACGAAGAAAATCGTGAAATGCTCTTAATTCCAGGAAAAACGCTATATAAGCATTCGCAATATAAGGGTTCGGCTATATATATATATATATATTGCACAAGTTTCGTTTTAGGAACGTTAAAAGTATTATTTTGTATATTTTTATGTTCATGTCTTTGATTTTTATTTTTTTAAATATTAAATGATTATTGAAATAAATGTTTTTTAATTCTGTCGCAATATTTCGATAAAAGGATTATTTTTTAAATTTATTTTTATAGTTTGAAAATTTTGCCTATCATCTAAAAGAAAAAGAACCCGTATTTTTAAAAATACATTTTTTGAAATATTTTAAATCCTGACTTAAGTGTATTTTGCTTAGTAAATTATATAATTTATATGAATTTTGAATTTAAACAAACAAACAAACAAACAAACAAACAAACAAACAAACAAACACACACACACACACACACTTAAAATTTTAGTTTAATCATAACAAACATAATTTTGCATAAATTTCATAACACAGAGAGAAATTTCACTGCTTAAAAAAATTCTATAAATGAGTATTTATTGTTCTATTAATGTATCAGTAAATATATCCACCCCATATTTGCTGATACATATTAGAATATATATATTTAAATAAATAAATGTTAAAATTTCCAGACTTATCTAAATTAATTGATTCATTCTTATTCTTATCATGCAGAGATATTTAAAAAAAAAGGTTACTTTATTGGCTATATTTGGAAATAAGGTAACTTTATGACTTAAGAAATAATGTAGGGAGATATATAGATGAAAATATAAGCAATAGAAGTCTAGAAATCTGACATTTATCAATGAATTAGAGTATTGTTACGTTTCAGTTACCTTAGTGAAATTGCTACATTTGTCAACAATTCTTTATCTAAATGAATCACAGCGAAAAGCTTTTAAAGTAGGAATTCTTTCTATTGTTTTAGATGCCAAAGTATATTTTTGATCATCCAATATTGTACATTTAATCTTTTTTTTTGTCATCGAGTTATTAAATTCACACACACACACGCACGCACAATGGAAGAAAAACTAACATTTATTTATTTGCAGTTCAACATTTTTCAAATATACTTCATAAGAATAACCTAGAGAGAGGTATATAAAAATAACTATTAATATTTATATGTTTATGAATATTTATTTAATTTAATTTGAATGTATGCATTATATGCTCATTAAATCCTTGCATCATTAATTATAGATAATTTGAAACTAAGAAATATTTTAACTGTGCAAATCGTAGAAAAGCATTAAGTGAATTTTCTCTTACCAAGCAGTTCAATATTAGAAATTAAAATAAGCATTTGAGTATCGTTATTGTAATTTTTGTTATTGTGATGTACATACATAAAAATGGTTATTTGCAAATATGAAATATTCACTCCAACACCGTTCAACCAATCACTATGAAAATTGGCATGTATATGTCTTTTTTTGTGGAGAGGTTTTTGTGTTATCCTTTTGTTGCAGCTCCTCACAAGGAACGCTAAAGCATAATAACTTCTGTACCTTTCAATCAGTTGCCAACATAGCGCCAAAAATGATGCCAACTTGGCTCTATCACCAATATTTCACTATGTTTTCATTGAATCGTCATTATTATGTAAGGAACGGCGTTGCTTGCGAATATTTTAATTTTAACATAAAATAAATTAACAGAAAGTAATATTAACGTATTCCACATCCAGATATAAATTATTTACACTATTTTAATCACCCATTGCACAAATTTTGTAACAAGTGTTACTTTTTCTGAGCAGAGATTAGCTTAGGAAGGTGTTTCAAAATCGACCACAAGAGAGTTACGAGGCGTTATAAATAAAAAACCCCCTTTTTTATCAGTTATTAGACTTCAGACTTAAATTTAACAAATATGGTTTTTTTGTTCAGCTGAGATATGCAATTTTTTTTTTGTTTGTTTAATTTGCAATTCACGTAAAATTAACTCATCAAAAACTTCCTTATCCTTCAATCTGTATTGTTTAATTTTTTAATTCACCCGTGCGAAGAACGGGTGTACCAGCTAGTTTAATACTATTACTATACTATTTTAATTGTTTGAATGTGTCTTAATTTTAAATTATTAGAATAATTTGCCGTTGTTTCTTATAAACAAAAAGAGGAATTTTTTAAATTACATATAGAACCATTTATTGTTATTTAACTTTGATGGAAATTAACTAAATACTAATGGGTTACTGTTCTCATTATTGCTACTTAAATGTATAATTATTGTCTAAGAGAATGCTAGTGTCCTGAGATTTATGCAGATTTAACTAAAATTAGATTATTCACATACCACATGTCCTCATTTCTCTAAATGTGTTTCCTTTAAAATGATGAATTTAATGTGCAAATATTGTATACAAACAAAATAAGATCAAATGAATGTAGACGTATAAAGAGATAGAAAAATAAATTGATATTATAGTGAAAATGATATTATTAATTTTCTTTTTTTTTTAACTTTTACGTAAAAATACACATTTCTCTTTTGCTGGAAATGATTTTTTTCTTATTCTATTGGTATCGTTCTTTAATCTATAAGAAGTTTCAACAAAAATATGAGTATGAGTTTGAGTTCTTTTTTGTGTGTGCACACGTATTGCTTTTAAATGCGACGTTAATAGATAATAAATCAATTAAAATTTTCATCAGACTGGGCTAGTGTGTCACTACATGATCAATTACATCTTTTTTCGGGTGTTACTTTACAATAAAGTCCAAAACTCATCTTTATGTAAAAATTACGTGTCGCAGCGTTTGTCCGCGATGAACTCCGAAACTACTTAACGATCTTAAATAATGTTGCATATTGTGTGTCATTTCATCCAACTTAAACATAGGATAAATTTTATCTCATTTAATGACATCATTATTTTTTTTAATTGATGGTAATGTGAAGAATCCGGGAAACGGGAAAATTCGAAAAAGGTCGCAGTATGCGTGTGTCACTGAAGCGGATTTTGTTGACGAAAGTGCACATAGAGTGAAGCCGACGTATTTCGGGGCGTGAAATCCGATTTTCGAATTGGTTCCAAAAATATCCATAACTTTGGCGGATAATGCCGGATGACCGTATATTAGACACACGGGCAGGGGCTACCTTAAATCCCGGAGCACAAAAACTTTGTCCTGAAGGGTTTTAAGAAGGGCAAACTGAATTTGATATCCGATCCAAGAATTCTAGTAAAGTATTGGTATTCTCTCAAGTATTGGTACGCGAAAAGGCGTTTTTGGTGTACTTCGGGGTTTTGAGCGAGATCCAAAATCTAATTTATAATTCCTGTAACTTTTTCGGATAATGCCGGATGACCCTAATGCACCCCACTCCAGAGACTGAACTTACAGGGCATATCCGCCGAAGTAGGTCTCGGTTGCGTCTAGAGACTGAGAACGAAGATTCTGAAATCAGATTTCAGAAATTCCGTAACTTGCCGGATATTGCTGGAATAATGTGGAATGGCTTCGCGTTCGAGTCCTAAGTCAGAATCTTCATTCTCTCTGGCCTATTCTGCGGCGCCGAAAGTCTTACCCGGGTGTCTTTGGAGTTCGGACGAGAGTCTGAATTCAGATTTTAGGAGTTCGGTAACTTTGCCGGATAATGCTGAACGACGTTATATAGTATTAAAATTGTAGAAATTAGCATTATTTACCTCGATTATAAATTAAATCTATCTGTGATACTACTTAATATTCTTCAAATAATTTATGTATTACATTATACTCAAATAGAAGATAATTAAAACGCAAATTAAAAAGATATTGCTGTTTTATGCTTAAGTTCGAATCTCGAATTATAAGACGAAAATTATTTAACTGCATGGAATAGTTCAATATAAATTAAATCAACATTTTACAACAATCCACTGTAGCGCGTGGCTGAATCACCGAAACAAAAAATTAATGTATAATTATTGTCATGCATCTCGCTTCCACTCGACTCCAGCGAGTGAACGAGAGAAGCGGAGAGCGAGCGAAATAATTGAAACAAAATTATTCTTACGTAAGAGATAGGAAGAAGTTTAAAAAAAATTTTTTTTTTTAACATTTATAAACCCCGTACACCACGCAATGTATAACACAGACAGAAGAAAGGATTACAACACAAACATCCATGTCTCTCCGGGATTCGAACCCAGTCCCTACGGCACCGCAGTCAGCTTCCCTGACACATACCAGATGGGCGGCTAGAAGAGTTTGAGGGAAAAATAACATATGATTATTTCTCGAAGTTTATTTGAAAGCTGCATTGAATATTTTAACATAAATCATTAAAGCTAAAAGAAGGTAAACGATAGTTTTCAGTGCTGATTTTCATACCACTTTAACAGTGGTATTCAAAAAACGTTACAATAAGTTTAAAAACTGTAAGTATTTCTAGCTTGCTTCTCATTTTCCGTCCGATTTTATTTAAATTTTTTCTATAAAGATTAGTTTTAACTATTATTTTCAGTAAAATGCCACCAAAAAAATCTAACCTATGCAACTTTAGCAAAGAGGCACGGCGAAAAGTCTTGAAAGAGCTAATCAATCGGAAGAACAATCGTGGCAAGAAACACAATCAAAGAATAAGGACACCAAAGAGTCGCATGAAAAAGTCTAAACGACAGTGTGATGAACGTCTGCCAAAGAATATTTCAAGAAACAGAGCTGCGAGGGAACACATATCAATATCTAGAGTGCGGGAACGGAGAGACAGCAAGCCAGTTGCGCATTATCCCGTGCATCAATTTTTCGTCTTGCATTCGAATATGCGCCCAGGCATCAATTTCTCTGCAAATTCTAAAATTACCATCAGTGCAATGGATAAAGTATACCCGTATTGTCAGGTATTAAACTTCCGCGGTTGAATTGTCGAATCGACCACTTATCTCGCCAAGTGTGTTTTCGCCAAATCGATAAATGCGCCAAATCTGGTAATCCTCGTGATTTTGTATCAGTGAGGGAGAAGTCGGATCACGGCGTAAAAACGCGCTAAGTTGGCGATTTTTCAAAATTTGGCGACCAGTGGCTGATTCGACAATCTCACCAATTCCGCAATGAAACACCCGGCACGTGTTGCGCATCAGGAAAAGTTATGCTAATACCTCTTCTTACTTTACTGGAACCTTTAAAATCACTTCTTGCTGGCCAATCAGATGATTTGAAATTATTTTGCTCAAAATTCTCAATTCAATTCTTGCTTCCAAATGACATCATTTTGGCCAACCAAAATTTGCGATCTAGCATCTAATGGACGTAATTTTTGAAACTACATTTAAAATACAAGGCCAGGTATAATAATTGGTTTGATGCCGATGTACAATGATGGCCCGAAGTTTCTCCAAGTCTATTTTATGGGTAGCTGTGAAAAATGCGTGACAACTCGGTGCGAGTATGATTTCCTCGAACGAGAAGAAGAGGGCAATTGTGGAATTGTTTGAAGCATTTTTAAAATCATAATTAACTTATTCAGTTGTTTAAAGGAGTGGTGCCACATTAAGAAATGACAATTATCAAATCGTCATCAAAGCTGAAAAAGTACCACCAAGAAAGCACGCTGGCAAGTTCAACGCTCCAACCGTAGATGAAGTTGTTGTAATTATGGTCGGTGATCAGTTAATAACAGGTTTATCAAAACCCAACGTCGATTTCTGACTTGTACAGTTCATACGACGCACTCCAATATCCAGTGATATTCTGGTGAGTGAGTGAGTGAATATAAACGTCGCACTGTTCAGCTACACGAGGGCTTTTGCGACAGACCACGTAATTTTGAACCATGGTCAAGTGACGCGGACGGCACCTGAGCTGGCACCCTCCTCTCCTAACTACCACACCACACCACACCACACCAACAGGTGTGATATTCTGGGATGGACAGGATCAGTATTACAGCAACATCAAACAGTATGATCCAGTAACTGAATAAAACAAACAAAAAAGTAAGTTCTATGAACTACTACGCTTACCAATTGATGATTAGACTTAATCAGGACAACTATATTCTTCGATATCGTCAGCTTATCATCAATACGTTGTGGACATGTACGCTAAGATTGAAAGGGAACGCGCGCGCGCGCGTTTGCGATTTATTCGATTCAATCAAGCTAAACTACGATCAGAGGAATATATTCACTTATGAGATGCTATTACCAGAAACATCGATGGAAATTTACACATCAACGACATCGTAGTGCGTTTATTTTCCTTCTAGCTACATCGGAAGTCCACGGAACATGCAGTAATACATACAAGATGCAATGACTTACGCACGTCAGTACGGTCGTCCGGATCTGTTCATCACATTTACATGTAATCCACATTGGGAGGAAATACAAAATTTATTATTATCAGACCAAAAATCAATACATCGTCACGATCTCACTGCACGTGTTTTCAAACAAAAATTAAAATCCCTGGTGGATTTAATCGTAAAATATTCAGTTTTCGGCCAGATTCGATGCTAGCTATATTAAATTGAGTGGCAAAAGCGAGGCTTGCCTCATGCCTACATTTTGATTTGGCTTGAAGTTAAAATCCGTCCAAAAGAAATTGATCAATAACTTCAGCTGAAATTCCCGATCCTTTAACTGACCAAGAATTATTTAATATTCTTACCAGTCACATCATCCATGGACCGTGTGGTGTTTTTAAAATGACATCGCCATGTATGGAAAATGTAAGAAGCTTTTTCCAAAGCAACATACGAATGAGACTATTACTGATATCAACGGTTATCCATTGTATCGCCGCCGAAACTTTGGGAATGGTGGCCATACATTCACAATGCGAATGTCAAGTTCTACAAATCAAGTTCAAACTGACAATCCGTGGGTGGTACCATACTCACCATTGCTTTTGAAAACGTATAAGACCCATATTAATGTCGAGTTTTGCAGTTCCGTAAAATTAATTAAATATATCTGCAAATACGCTAATAAAGGTAGTGATTTAGCTGTATTTGAAGTAAGAAATATAAATAAAAATGACGAAATAACACAATATTAAATGGGTAGATACATTAGCAGCAACGAAGCTATCTGAACAAGCTATGATAGAAACAAGCACGTGTTCCCCTTTGAATGCAAAGCTGATTAAATTAATTGTATACCTGTTGTTTTATTTGTAAAACTTAGATAAAATTTAAAATTTGATAACTGAGAAATTATGTTCAAATGTTATGAAAAAAAAATTCTTCAAAAAATTTTAAAATTTTAAAAAATCTTTTATGCAGTAATTTTAAATAAAAGCATTTTGTCAACCTTTGTGCGTTATTGTTGTTAACAAATTATTACTTTTAAGAGAAAGTTTCTGAAAAAGATTAATCGAAACAACGAAGCGCATGAACTGATTAGCTGGAAACGCATGAATGTTTTTATCGCGTGTCTATAATGTCACACGAGTTTTTGAACTAATTGACTAAAAACACGTGGTTATCATTATCATGTGACTTTGACGTCACATGAACTGAGCCCAATTTCTTTTCGTCTTGTGAGTTGAAATTATTTATCTGAATTTTTTATTCTTATAGTTTGAGTAGTCATTAAGGTAACTGGGACGTCTGCGAGAAGGAAAAATGAACTTTTTTTGCACAACTTTAAATGGTTCTCACTTACTTAAATTTAAAGCAATGGAAATAAAATTTTTACGTTGAATTATCTGTATATTTATGGACTTGTTAATGTAAAAGAAATTCATTTTAAATTACAAATAAATCTGTAAGAACAATAATTAATCAATAACTATTTTTTTTTATTTTCAAGCATGCTCTTACCTTTAGGTACACTTTGCATAAAATGTACTGCATATATAGATATAAAATTTCACGGAGTTTTTGTTAACATAACAATTTATAAAATAAACGAAATGAAATTTTAAATATATATATAAATTTATAAAAATTAAAATTTTTTTTGAATTTAGTGATTTAAATTTCTTTAAATTTTATGCAGAAATTGTGATGTATCTGAAATTTCTGAATGTTTATTTGAAAACGAATTTGTTCACTTTGTAAAAAATTTGTTAATCTTGTATTATGCAAAATATCAGCACTATAGGTAAAATAGATTTTGGGGAAAGTGTACGGAATCACTTAAAAATTTCAAATAAAGATATTTTCATCTATGATTTGTAAAATAATACATTTTAATACAATATAAGTCTCATACCATTGTTAATTAGATTATTTTGCATCATTTCTCAGTTTTTAAATTGTAAGTCTAAAATTCTAGATTCTTTAGAAGTCTTTTTATAATTACTGTTTCCTTACTTCATCAACACGTGTTATCAACGATTCACACCTTTTTCCAAATAAAATACCAAAGTTTTATGCCTATAAGTTTTAGTATTTTTACTTCACTTTGAACATCATCATTACAGGATATTACAAAATTCCTTATACGCATTTTTATGTTATAAAATACACAAAAATAATGTTTTTGATGAATTTACGAAGTTAATTTGATGTCTAATTTAAATGGAGCTCTGTTTTAAAAATTATAACAAAATAATCTCTGTTTTTATATTCATACACATAAATATTTATTTATTTTAATGTAAAATCAAAAGTAATAAACATATAGAGCTTTTCATGAGCATTCAAATGTTAACAATAAGCAGTTAGGAAAAACGAAATGTCAATTTTACAAGCTGTGTATTTAATTTAGAATAATCCTCAAAATTTACTTTGTACTATATATATCCACTTGATTTATAATTCAAAAACTATACTCTTTGAAACCCGGCTAAAGGTGTGGGAGGAAGTGAAGGATGACTCGACATGATATTTTCTAATTATTTATTTAGCACACTAACTAACTCAAACCAATTAATCAGATTAAATTAGATGTTTCCAAGTAGAGAGCTAGGTTTTGTGTTCGTTCCTTCCTTCAAGGCAACCCTAGAGCTATTTTTCAGCAGGTTAATGCACACCCACATATTGCAAAGACTGATCGAGACTTCTATTCAGCACAACACATGCAACTTCTTCCTTGGCCGGATATGTTGCCTATTGAGCACATGTGTGATTTGGTTGGTCGGCGTCTTGCTCGTGATCCATGTCCTGCAGTTTCAAAAGACGAACTTTTGCTATGCATACATTCAATATGGAATTCTTTTCCACAAACATACATTCAAAATCTATTTGACTCCATGCCGCATCGTATAGCAGCACTTATTGTTTTGCGTGGTGGCTACACAAATACTGATTTCGGACACTTAATATTGTTTTTTCTTTTGAAAATTTCGTCATTTATTTGTACTAATACAAGTCGTTTGTGCATTAAATTTCATTTAATTCTGATGATTCCTTCATGGTGTTGCATTTTTTTTTACAAACAGTAGTATATTTATGGCAGTTTTAGGTGACTTTATATAGATTAAGAACCATGGTTTTAAAAAATCGAACAAGTGAATTATTTTTTGATAATTAGTGACAGTCGAATTAGAACATAAACATAAAATTGTTATAAGAATACTATTACAAGAAAAAAATATTGAAATACAATTTTTTTGGCAAAATATGAAGAAAATCAAAGTGTTTTTATAATAATAATATTTTGCTTATACGGGGTGGTCCCGAATTCAAGGTACAAACATTAAGGGCAGATACAGGACATTGTAACAATCATTTAGTGTATTGGAATGTATGGGCGCAATGACGCGGTGAGACGCAAACAAGGGAAATAAAAGAAAAGAGAAATTTTTAGTTATCGGGGTTGGTTGCGTTGCTGGTAGAAGGCAGTAGATATCTAGCCACCGCTCAACATGATGCATCTTAGTACGGGAAAGCGCTATTCGTAATTGTGCTGACGTTTACGATGAAAGACTTTACGCGTATGCCGAAAAAGCAGACATGCATTACATGGACGACCGTGCAAATAGTAACTACAGAGCTGTGCTACGAATGTATCACGCACAGTTTCCGATTGACGAATGCCGGATCACAGAATTTTTCAGGGACGTATGCACTTGCCTAATGCCACGTTTGGTCGCGATGGATTGTGCATGGTCGACCAGTTCCTTGGCCACTCCGATATCCCGATTTATCTAGCCTCAATTACTTTTTATGGGGGCATCTGAAGAATCTTGTTTATGCGACGCCACTTGATTCAGGTGAGGATCTCGTTGTTCTCGAATATCCAAAGCTGCTGCACGTGTGCGTGAAAGACCTAGCATCTTAGAATGCGTACGCGAATCACTCCGCCGAAGCATGTTACTGGTGGGGCAATTCTGAACAGTTATTGTAAGCATTGCACTCGTCAACGACGCTTTCAATAAACACTTTATCTTTCCTTTCGTCTCCTATTTTTTGTGTTCGCGCGTCACTTGCGCCTATGCATTCCTATACAATAAATGATTGTTACAATATGCCGCACCTAACCTTAAAGTTTATACTATGAATTTAGAACCACCCTGTATATAGTTTGGCTATCTATATCAAGGCTGAACTAGAGGTTTTTAAAAATTCCCATTATTTTTAGAGCAACGGTCAATTGAAATTATAATTGGTGTTTTTTTGTAAAAATTTATCTACACTAATACAATAAAGTATGAATAATTTTCTAAGCTTCTAAATTATGTATCTCAAAAATCACAATGCAACGCTTGTACAGATGTCTCAGCTACATGCAAGAAAAATGCAATCACACAAGCATTTTTCGTAAAAGGAGAATGTTTTGAAAATCTAACCTTCCTTTTCTTTGCCAAAAAATGAGTTTAAATAATTTTTTTTAAAAATTATTTTTAAAACAAATTTATGTTCATTATAATTCAACTGACACTACTTATGAAGAAATTACCATTTATACACTTTTCGAAAAATCACGGTTCCGAACATCACACCTTAAATACTGGATGAGTTATATATTTTTGCGATTAAAAATACTTTAAATACAGAATCTTTATCTAAGGGCATACTTTTCACTTCTATTATGTGTTGCTATCTCTGTAATAACTGTTTCTACACATGGATATAGTATGCATGCATTATATTTAAAATACGTTCAAGAGGTCGAATTTGTTGATGGTTCATAAAAAAAATCACTTCTGTGAATAGAAATATTTTTCTTGAGCAATCAATATAAAATTTCCAAAATTTATTTTTACTAAAAGATTTATCTTAGCACTTTTCAGTAGCTATCTTAATGTAATCTAGAGTCTATTAAATTTATTCATAAAAATGTTCAAGCGTCAATCTTTTTTTTCTCTTAGACATTTCATTTTGAATGATGAAACTGCTTTGGAATTTTAAGACATTTAAACAGGGGATGAATGGAAGTACAGTTTTTACTGACCGTGTTTAGGATCAATGTTTTGCTTGTTGCTATCTGTAGGACTAAAACTATTATTGTAGCTTCACATCAATTACCAGTTGAACACTATTTTGTCAATTATATTTTATATAAATATATTTTTAGTTAAATTATTTTGATTAAATTCAAAATAAAGTATCAGTTTTTTATTTAAAAAACATGCTAGAAATGTTTTAATAATGATAAGAATTTTATATTAGCGTGTATTAAAAATCTGTCTTACAAATAGTTATAAAAATTAAGAAAGAAAAGTGTAAAATTAACTAAGAGGTAAAAATACTATCTTTTATTCATGGATAAAATTGAAGGGTAATTTTTTAAGAAAATAAAATATTAATCCTTTTTTCTTGAAACTTCCAGAATTTATTTTGTTTTTTCACAAGTCTGTTTATTTAAAGACTAAATTTTCACACATTCATCCCGTGTTTTGAAAACTTACCTTTCTTTCAAAGAATTTGAATATTCCATTTAATAATTTCTTTCGAGGAATGAACATCATTTATTATTTAATGTTAAAACACATTGATAAAATTACGGGAAAAATTAGATTGGTATGTGTATGATTTGGAAATAGAAACGACAAGTAAAAATTTTTATTATCTCAATAGAAATAAGTAATTATCAATTATCTCAAAAACTTTCAGTGAAATCTTTTATCACAAAATGATTCAATTTATTAGGAATATTTATAAATAATTTATTAGGAATTTCTTTTAACAAAAATATAGAAAAAAATGATGCATTTTTAAAACATAAAATATTTCTATATGAACTGATTCTTATTCAAACGAAATATTTTTGTTGAAATATATAATTGACTTTCAAAACTCTTCATTCCAAGTCTCTTTTGTAAAATAAAAAACACAAAACTGCGCACAATGTTATGGTTTTCTTCAGTATGAAATATCCCTTTCCCCACAATCCCAATACTTTTTCTCCTTTTGTAACTATTTTAATATATACGCCTGCAAATTTGCGGTAATGATATGTCAAATTTCCTTCGCCTTAGTCGAGATGGGGTGAGAATAATATTTTTTAAAAAATTATTGTATTCATGTGGAGTGGAAGGGGGGAGGGAGAGAGAAACATTTATTTCTCCCTTTTGAAATCAAATAAAAAAATAATTCCTTCCGATTTTCAGCGGAGGAAATGTTTTTTGGTGAGAAAAATATTTTTTCATTACCATTTTATATCTGGATTCTTGAATTGGAATACCTTAATTTCTGTCTGAAAAATGTACAAGATGAAGAAATGCAAGAGATGAATGGTGCTGGTAGCTTCCCGCTTGAAGCGCCGGGGGAGACGAAAGGGAGCTGCGACAGAACTCCAGGGGAAAGATCAATATTAGCACGTTTCTTAAATGTCTGTGGAAAGGGGATGCCGCATGATCAGCCGATACGAGAAACACTGCTTGAGGCGAAAGGATCGAAACGTAAAGTTAATTTGAATGGAGATCAATGAAAGAGGGATTTGTTGAATGGAGAGGAAAATTTGTTGATATATATATATAATGCACACACACAAGCGTGGTAGTAGTACGTATTCGGGCTTGAGAACTGATTGCAGGTTTTCTATGAACGATTACTGCTCAGTGGAATGAAGTAGAAATTTTTTGTAACTTTAGTTCAAGGAGGGTTTTCTTTTTTAGATCCTTGTGAAATACAAAAGGTTGCTCACACTTTCTGGAAGTGATTTTGTAATTCGTTTTCTCGAGTGCATATTGAGATTAAACTTTGGAAATTTCAGAATAATCGTCTGCTAATGTTTTCTTTTAATTATACTATAGAATAAAATATTTATTTTGAAAATGGCTAGTAAAATTGATATATGGTTTTAAGGTCACGTAACTACGCTTCCCGAGAAGAAATATTCGTGCCAAAAAAATTGTAAATCAGTGTAAATTCTTGGTTATAGGAGAGAGACTTGAATAAAAGGTATTTATGTAATATATTAAATTTGAAAGATAAACAATGGCTAGCTGAAAGTAAAAATGAAAACATGACCACGAAACTTTGTCCTAAGATTGCTCAAACGCAGACAGCTATAAAAAAAGTGAAGCATCTGATCCGGAAAGAAACCTAAAGTTCGTCTCTTTTTTTAAACATATTGCTGAAAGAAAAGCAAATTGCAGAAAGTTATATAAAAAAAAAACCACTTAGCTAATGAAAAATGGATATTTTTGGTAACACTCGATGAGACACGGGTATATTTAAATGACTGTAATAAAAGAAGATCAATTTTTTATTGTTCAATTGACCGGAATGACTGTACAAAAGGGCTTCGTCGGTGAACTCTAAAGTTCCCAAAGACATTCATGATAGCTGCAGGATTTTCTAGCAACAACAAATTAAAAATAAAAAGAGTCTCAAATAAAGCCATAATTAATTCCTCTACTATCAGTAGAATATTTTAGAGCCAATTATTGAAGAAATTCCAAACTTATATGGAAAGAACATTTATAAAGTGGAACTTCATATGGAAAAAGCCTTTAGTCACATGTCTAAATCAAATGGAGCTTATTTAGCAATGAAAGAATCAGAAGCAGGAATAAAGTGTATCGCATTTAATGATATATGTATAAAATCCAATATCCAATGGACTTTTTTGCTTTCAATTT
>BMAO01018326.1:0-18556 GCA_019973975.1 Trichonephila clavata | reverse complement strand
CTGAGTTTCTGATAGTACAACTGTTCTAGAGAATTATTTATAGAGCACTAGAAAGAATGTTTATAAAGAGATCGTTTTCAACTACTTTAAATTATCTGTTTCAATATTCATTTGTGATTCTACGTTAATTTGTCTTAGAGTAGTCATTTTCTCTTTCTTTGTTTAAAAATATATCTGTTATCATTCAAGTAACTAGATACATCATTTTCTCTTCCCCCCCCCACACACATAGAAATTCGCAACAGTATTAACTTCTTTTTATTTTGTTAAATGTTTTGAAGATTCATTCATCTACATGTAATACAATCTTGAATTGCTTCTTAAAAGTAATAAACACAAATTTGTGTTTACTTTATAACAAATTTATTTGCAATGTAAAATTAGAAAAATAAATATCCCTTACAGAAATATTTTGATTTTAATTAATTGTGCTATTATATTCCATGAAAAACAATAACTTGTAATCTTCAATAACCATATCCAACTGAAATTTAAATCAACACTTTAAATTTCTACAGGTATCTTTTGAAATGTAGAATCTATGCACCATCTTGGTAATCTTGATTTAATTTTTATTTTACAAAGTTATTTTTTATTGTAAAATATGTTATCTAATAAATTAAAGCATTTAAGTGTAAATGCGTTTTTAATGAAATACGTGAGTTAGTCAGAATAATCTATTGATGAATTAAATATTCAATCATACAAATATTAAATAGTTATTTGGTACTGGCATAAAATTATTTGATAATTTAGAATTAGCATTGAAATTATAAGAAAACATCGGTATTAAAGCAGTTCGAAATGTTTCGTTTGAATAAAAACCAACTCAAAATAATCGAAGTATTATTTAAAAATATTTTTTTTCAGCTTTACTTGCCATATCCAAAATATTCATTTAAAAATATTGCAATACTGAGTATAATTGGTGGGACTTTTTAACTGATGAGTTTATCTAATCATAAATGTAAAGAAATAACCTGATCATAAAACAATTTTGACTTTTTCAATTAACAATTCAGATTCTTTTCGGATATTTTTACAAAATTATAATGAAATATAAGGACAAGGGTTTCCAGTAAATTGAAATTTAAAACCACTATGCAAAAGGATATTTTAACAGGCCCTGTTTTAAATTTTCAAGCACAGTTAAATTATTGAATTTTTAACCTAAAGTTAGTAACTAATAACTTTTCTCTCGAAAATTTATTCTCATTTACTCTGATTGTGGGATTTAGTTAATCATTATATAATACAGTTAATAACCTCTTTCACTATTTTTAAGCAAAATATTTAGCTGGAAATACTTATGGAAATACAAATTTGCTTTAACTGAACTGTAGCCAATTTTTTTTATTTATTAGAATATTTCTGCATCCACTCTGAATGAAGAAATACGCATTAATCAACCAGAGAAAAAAAGTTTTTTGTTAAAATCTTATTTTCCTATGCATGGAGTTTGTCTCAATTTGGAATCCCAGCTTACCCAACGCAGTCACTGATTACATCTGACTGGGAGCAGAAAAGAGAATCAAATTATTTCAGACTTTCCAAACTTTTTGATTTTCTTTATTGAAGGGCTCTTTATAGGTTAGTTGATGAGAGAGCTACTTTGAAACGAGATATTGTATATTTTATTTTTAAAAATTAAAGGGTTGATATAACATATATATATATATATATATTAAGTAATTTAAAAAAAGGGTGATGAGATAAATAAATATTTTATTAATAACTGGTTAGAATTTATTTTTAAAGTTTGTAATAATAATGTTTAGCATTTTCTTTTCTTTAACCCGTGGTCACTCGCGCCTGTTTTGCTACCGTCGTTACTCGCGGGGTGTTGAGAACACCCCCAAACTTTTAACTACGTGTATTTAAGTATGAAAAAACAGTTAAGTCAATTATGATACTGTTACGTAGATTGGGGTTCGAGGATTTTATGCAAAATCAGTCGTAAATAACAAGGCAATTCATTAAGAGCGCGATGAGTATTTATTGTCGAAAATCAATCCTTGAAATACAGGATTCAGCAGCAAAATTTACAGAATAAATAACAGAAGGATTCACACCTTCAACAGCACTCAGACACAATAAACAGTGTCTAAATACACGTATGTAAATGACTATTCACAAGCACAGCCGAGCTCATCGCTAATCAAAACAATGCTCAATACTCGCTGGTTGAAATCAGACTGACCGTTGCGGCGCGTCTCTCTCTATTTATAGCAGAGGTCGAAATTTCTGGAAAGATGCGCTCGCGCCACAGATCGTGAAATTAGTGGATTTTTCTACTAATTTCTAGAAGAATCCAGAGGGTCCCGAACTCGCCAACATGGTCGCCAATGTCACCAAATTGGTCACCAAAGTCACCAAATTGGTCGCCCAAATTGTCGTTGGTCGCCAAAAATGATGCCAACTTGGCTCTATCGCCAATATTTCGCCAAGTTCCCATTGAATTGCCATTATAAGACGTAAGGGACGGCTTGCTTGTGAATATTAACAATCTTAACATGAAATAAAATAATGAGTAATATAAAGCATTGCACATCAAATCCAAATTATTTACATTATTTTATACAAAATTCGTAACAATACATATTTATAAAGTTCAAGATGTTTTTTGTATTATGCAAAAGAAATTATTAAATTTATTGCATACAAATAAGACTTACATTAATTTAAACTAAACATAGAAACTTTTTATTTAAAACACAATATAATTTTATATTTTTTACATAAACTACAAGTACAACGTATATACCAGTAATAAACTTACTTTGTTATTAATGTTAAGGAAGTAGAAAGTAGAAAACAAATATTTAATCATTTCCAAACATTCACAGCAGACTGTATTTATATGGTTTCAGCGCACATTTTTCTTACATTGAAGGCAAAATGAATTGGTTTTTATATCTTTTACCCGTGGACAAACAGCGCAGAACCCCATTTTGGTGAATTAATGCTCTTTTTACTATCTTCTGTGTCAGTAAAGCTTCTTTTGTGTGTTTTTTCCCATTATTATTATTACATGGGAAATAATAATAATAATTTCCCATTATTATTATAATTTATTTACATGGGCTTCAATGAAGAATCCATTTCCGCCGCCACTTTCTGAAGAAATTTGAAAAACCTCAAAATGGGGCTTTTTATTAACTGACAACCTCCGCCCCGCGAGACCACCATGTTCTAGTTTTCCTGTGCTTTGGTTCTAGCAGCGTTCCCAGCTCGTTGATCTTGGCGAGCTTGACAGTTCCGCTGAACATGTCCTTCGGCTCGCACCTCCAGCACGTTACCTTCGTCTTTTGTGCGTTTCTATTATACTTGACATTCAGGATAACAGAATATCACGCATTTCTTTCAGAGTATCCGCCATACCAAGGATCTGAATTGGTTATTTCTGCTCCCCTCACCAGATGTCTGTCCCTTCTTGAAGCATGTTGGGTAGCCTCGTATTTCAGGCCGTACACTAGAGCTGATTTCAAGTCTTTTAACTCCGCCAATCTGAGAGCCTTCGGAATTTCAGGATCTTTCCACGCCATCAATAAGGAATTGTAGAGCCAAAGTGTTTCTTACGTCAGCTGGACGATCGGCAAATGCGAGATGAGATAGCCGTTCTACATCTGCCGCCAAATCTTGGAGAGTCTCATTCTGTCTTTGTTGGCGTGATTTTAATGCAGGTGACTAAAGTCCTTTAAACATTTTTCGCCGAAAACGCAGCTCTAGGGCCTCTGTGAGCGATTCAAAATTTAATTGTTCTTCCTCTGGGACTGTTCTTAAGACATCTGCAGCCTCCGCTCGCAAAGATGCAGCCAGTTGGCGAGCTTTGGTAACAGGATCCCAGCCATTTCCATTGGCTACAATTGAGAACTGGGTTTTGTATACCTGCCATGATGTCATTCCATCATATGTGGAGATCTTGATATTCGGCTTGGCGATATTGGATTGATCTTGGCTGATTTCTTGTTTCCGAATATTTTCTTTGGGGAAATTTGATTTTTCAGCAGATATATCAACCTTTATTGCTTCTTTTAATTTCCCAATTTCTAGTGTTATTTCGCCAAATCTCTCCTCATTCTTCTCTCGATATTCTTTTCAATTTCGCCAAGTCTTTCTTCATTTTGTCCACTTTGTCTGCAATAACATCTATCTTGGTGTTAATCACGCTTACGATGTTAGCTTCATTTCTTTCAAGTAAGAGTTATATCCATCATAGCCGCCAGCAGTTGGTTCAAATTTATTTCAGATTCACTTTTTCTTTCTTCTCTTGCTGGCTCTTTTTCGCCAACCGCCTTAATTCGTTCACTTATTTCAGGCAAGCTCTCATCACTCACTTCTCTAATACTTTGTTCACTCTTCATAGCGTCTCTAAGTCGTTTCACTAATTCTTCTTTCAGACCAGTTGTAGGCAAGCCCCGATTCGATAACTGTTCTCGCAATTCTATAACACGCAGTCCAGACACCGATTCAATATCGAAGTCAGCCATTTCATTTATCTTCGCTATTCAATACCACTTCTGACACCACTTTGCAACGAGTTTCACTGTCGGGTTCAGGGATTGAATAGACTTTAAACAGGACAGCGATAAAACAGTTCTTTATTATCAGTCCAATGAAGAATCCAATGTTCAGAAAGGCATAAGAACAGCCGAAGTCACAGTAATACAACACAACAGTAACACAACGCAATGTACTGATCCAGCGGGAAATAGATCAAATGCAAAGCCGTAGGCTTTCGTACTCTCTTCGGCATAAATCACGACGGAATCACCCATAAAGTAACAGAGGCTGCCGGCGCGTCTGAGCTTCAAGAAATCTGAATAACAACAACTCATGTTGCATTTCAGTATGCCTTATATAGACACCGCGAAAGTGGTAGACATTCCAGAAAATAGGAGAAACCGGAAGTCGTCAAATATCGCCAAATTTGGCGACAAAATAAGTTGCCAAAACTGTCGCCAACTAAATGATATCTCGCCAATTGGCGAGATACCCATAGAGCCCCATGTTATTTACAAGGTCCGATAGAAATTGATCTAATTCACGTGTTTACATGCAATAAACATTAATCCTGCACTATTTTTCAAGCAGAATAGTAATTTTGACATAATTTAACATAATAAACACATTTTAAATACCAAAATCGTAACATTATATATATATATATATATCCTAGAATATTCTAGAACATTGTTTCATTACAGGACACTATTCTAAAACATGTTTCATTTTACAACATTGAATCCAGAATTTTGAAAGTTCTAGAACGAATTAATTTTAGAACATTCATTTCTTCCAACAAATGAAATATATATATATATATCCGCATGTACAATTTAAATGTATAATATATATATATATATATATATATATATATATATATGTATAATATATATATGTATAATATATATATATGTATGTATAATATATATATATATATGTATAATATATATATATGTATAATATATATATATATGTATGTATAATATATATATATATATATGTATTAATATATATATATATGTATGTATAATATAATATATATAATATATATATATATATATATATATATATATATATATAATCATTAATCGTTGTCAAAAATAAGTAGTGTTTCTCAAATGTAACTAAATTGAAGACATTTTATTTGTGTGCTACATACATTTTCATTGCAACGAATTAAAGTGAAGCAGTCTTCCCTAGAGCCAGGTTTTTCCTGATGGGAAAATGAAAGCTCTGGAGAAGCAATGACACACAGTCCCCAAAGTGCTAAATCCAGCAGCAATTGAGACAGACCAAATCCAGGTTAGGATATTTCATTGTATATGCAAGTGATTGATGCTTCTGATCAGGAACAATGTAATAAAGAAGAATAGAGTGCTTCCCCTTCACTTCCCTTTATTCTTAATATTGTGAAAATATTACCAGAAAACGGTTAAAAGAGTCAATAGAATTAGTCCTACGGGATGAATAAAGGCGTTATTAATTATACTAAATATATCCGAAGATATGTTATCTCTAAATCCACGAGTTGTTCTCTAGATGAAAATTAAAACAATGATTTTGTTCCCCCTTTCATCTTTTAGAAGAAAATAAAATTGATAAATATTTAATAATTGGGCTTATTCCTTAAGAGAGAAATCTGCTTTAATTTAAAATAAAAGTGAATCTTAAATGTATTTTTTATAATTTTAAAATGGAGGCAACTCTATTAATTTTCATTAATAAGAAGGAAAATATAGCTTATATCTAAGGCTGCGTTGAATTAATCTCAAATCAAATTATTCTCTTAAGTATCCTTTTCTTATATTTTAAAACTTCTTGCCTCTAAGCTTTGTAATGTCCGAGGGATGCTGCAATTAACTACAAAGTGTCTATGATTAAAAAATTAAATTTTATAAGACAGACTTAAAGATCATTTGCACCAAGTCACTAAGCTGGAAAAGGACAAAGATGTAGCCAATAAAAGGTTTAAAGATTTCTTTTTATATATGTGTGTATAAATTTTACTACAAATTCTGAGGTTTACATAATAGCTTAATTAGAAAGTAGAGGGAAAAAAACTAGGATATTTTGGTGCTAAAAATTTATATTTTCATTTTATTATAGTGTAAAATAGTTGCCTGTAAAATGCATAATTATGTAACAAAAAAATTCATATTGAAATACTTTCCAATTTTTGCAAAAAATTAAAGTAAAAAAAAATTAGTGGTACTCTACATAAATATATATATATATATATATATTAGCTTTTTTATTACTCAAATCTAGTTTAAAACTTTGTTGTCTTCTTCGTATCTAAAGGACCATTTTTTTTCTGACCATGCTGTATCTCCAGAAAGAATTTTGATCAATGACGAAAATTTTGTTACATTTTTCCCACGTGCATTTAATCTATTAAATTGGGCTGGGGTCTAAGAACTTTCTACAAGATCAAAATACATATTCTTAGCATAATTATATGCAAGTATATCAAAATGTTAGTTTAAATTTTAAAATCATCAATATTTTTGAAGCTTAATATCCTCCTTGTCTTATTAGTAAGAAATCTTAAGATACTAAATAAATGTTATTGATTTATTGACCAACCCTTTTACAGGCCTTGTAGGGATTTGCACATTACCAAATTTTAAAAAAAATTTGTGCCACTGAATTGTTAATAACAAAAAAACACTTGTGTCCTTAAGGGGTAATTTTTTTAAAAGGTGAATTTCAGGTTATTGCATTTTTAAATTCTTCAGCTCATTACCTTTCCAAAAATGCCTCATTTTTATCTCTAGCTTAATTAGAAGTGCTAAAATTTTGTTTTTAAAGAATCGTCTAAACGCGAGTCACCGATTTAAATGGACAGAAAAAAGGTAAATATTGCACTTCCTCTTGGGTCAGCTTGAAGTTTGACGTCATTTTTTAAAATTTCTTTAGGGCATATTATGAAACCGATGGGATCTCGCCTCCGACGTTTCAAAGCAAAAATGAGGGGGCAAAAATTATCAGATGGCAAAGCATTATGTGACAAAAGTAGATTAACAGAAGCAACTATTGATCAATTTCAAACATATTATGTTCTTGCCATTCGAAGAAATTTATCAAATGTAAAGTGTATGAAACAAGCTATATAGGCAATATTTCTTCACAAAATATCTACGGATAAAAATCCACAGCATAGATTTTGACCATCAGGTCTTGGATACATGGTGTCAGTGTAAGAAGGCTCAATTGGAAAATAAACTTTATCTCCACAAACATAAACTTCCAGTTGCTGTTGTTGAAGCCATTAGGCCTATTTTTAGGGACCTTTCGGATCCAGAATTATTGAAAAAGTGCTTGCATGGAAACACGCAGAATCCGAATGAAAGCATTAATAATGTTATTTGGTCTCGTGTCCCCAAAAAGACATTTGTGCACATAGAAACACTTTCCTTTGGTACATATGATGCTATTGCATCCTTTAATAAAGAGAATGCAACAAAGCTGGATATTTTTAAAAAACTTAACATAGAGCGAGGATATTATGCGACATGCTGCATGGAACATCTCGATAAAGAGAGCAGTACAAGGGTAAGATATGCCAATTTACAGAAAACTAAGAAGACTAGAAAAGTAAAAGGACTTAAAAGAATGAAACAAGAAGATGAAAATTTAAAAAATGCTGAAAATTCGGAATATGGAGCTGGAATGTTTTGATAAGGTAACTTTATTTATAAAAATGTGTTTTTCTCAAAATGTCACTTTTGAAGGTTCGATGTACCTTTTCTCAGAAAGTATATATCTGATGTCAACAAAACTTACATGATACATTCTTTATATATTCTAGTATATACTGAAATGAGATTTTAGCAAAATTTTGTATACATTTTTTTTATAAATTTTTTTCTGCCGAAAAACACTGTTTTCTCACTGTACATCAAATAAAAAAATTTTAAAGAAAAACTAATAAAAATTTTAAAAAAGCTCATTTCAGTATAATATTAGATATATGCTTAACTTGCAAAAAAAATTTGGGGATTGTATTTCCAACAGGTTTTTAGAAAAGGTACATTGAAAAAGCCCTTTTTAACATTATCAGTATAGAGCGTTCCGATACCCCTTAAGTTTCCTTGTTAGCTAAATTCCATTAATTATAAATGTCACACCCAGAAACAACATGAGTACTGTTGGCGAAAAAGTTCATCCTGTTATTTGAACTAATTCTTTTAATCAACAATGGAGGAAATTCTCGTATGTTTCAAATTTCATTAAATACAAATGTTTCACACTGCCAAATATGGATACTTAAAGGACTGCATCGTAATCTTAGAGATTACCAAATTCTTGTCCCAACTAATCTGAATATATAAATATCGATCATTACTCGGAAAGACTAATGCTAAGCACGACACACAACGTAGAATGCTACTTATTCACTAACAACGATTGATGTTTAGGCATTGACAGAATAGACAACTAATTGAGGGTGGAGAAATTAGGAAGGCGTGGGAGTAACCGACCCTAGAGTAAACAGCATGAACAAATGAGGGTTACGCGCAGTGTTGTTTATTGCACAATAAGCAGAGAATTCCAATAAATTATACACGTTATATTAAACAATCAAAAGTTTTTATTTAAGAAAAAATTTGAAATTATTTTTTATTACCTTATGTAGTAGTTGAAGATCGTTAAGGTACTTAAAAATTTTTTCTGAAAATGACGAGCATAGTGAAAATATTGCATTATATCCGTAAACTTTACGAAATTAGCCCGATTAAAAGATATTCTCTGAAACGAGAAATATATTTTTTGTGAGGAGTACCAGCTTCAACTTCTTTACATTATAGCATTAAAAAATGCAGGACAAAACTTTAAGAAACTCTGGTAGGAAACATGGAAATTACCCATTTTTTTCTAACTCAATTATCAGATTTGAATTTTTGTTGTTATTATTTAAGTATACACGAATGGAATATCTCCCATCCTATTGAAGTTGGTAATTTTTCCTACTACCCTAATAAATATTAATTGCAATTAAAAAAATATTCGATTTCATTTGATTTTATATAAATTCTCATCATACTTAAAGCTGTTTGAGGGATATTCGCTAAAATCATTTCGGATAGTAATGGTAGCACATTCAAATACTAAGTTAATGCATCTCAGTTTTAGCTCAAAGCCAGCTACTAATTAAAAGGTAGTGCAAAAATATATCAGTTTGTCGCGTAATCTATGCTATTAACTCAACTATTTGTTATCTTAAATAGTCGAAAGAAGGTAATTTCTTTTTTCTGCGTAATTTTCTACTCATAATGCTTCAGTTTTCTCTCAATATCTGACCTGATAATTCCAAATCTTTCATTAAGTTGGTCATAAAATAACTTTCCCAATATATGAACCACTAACGGTCTATCGGCTCAATCTGTGGAAAAAAATTCTATTCTCATTTGAAGGTATGCGTTCGAGATCACTTAAGCCAATAACGCTCTCACGGTTATGATTACGGTAAAAAAATTTCAAAACTGTGAATAACAACATCCACTTTTCCTTCATCAAATTGATCAATACATTGAAAAACCACAAAAGAGTTTGGAAAGAAAAAAACATGTTTATATACATATAAAATTGCCGCAGTAAAACATTTATAAACATGAGCTTTGTAAAAGACTTATAACAACACACAAGAGGAATGGATAATATTTTCATTGGAATTACAAGTTTTTTAAACACCCACCTTTACAGACAATTATGCATTGCACGCGGGATGTTGAAATAATGACGAAATTAATATTATAGCAAGGATCTGCTTAGCTTCACATTTTTTTGTATCTTTCAATTCTGAAACTTTTCATGAATGTAACGTGTACACCTTAGATTTCCCTGGCTAATCTCGGAATCAAAATTCCATCAGAGAGACATCGGAGATCGTAGTAGCAGTGAATCTGTAAACTTGCAAGATATGACTGTATCTCGGAAGTGATGTAGCAGCACAAGAGCATATCGTGACGAATGGTAGACCACCGTCTTGCCTCTATACAATGTGATTAACAACATTTCGTTTCTGCAGAATTTAGAATTACACAATATTGTTGTATACCGAGAATTTGTTATTGATCACGCTGTCATACCTTCGTGAATTACTTCTTCAAAGAAGTATAGGGTAATCACGGACACTTCATGAATTCTGGACCTCACAATCCCTTCAGCTTCACTTAAAGGCCCTAGTGCCCCAACATAAGATTCGCTCGTCATCCCAGTCAACTTAAGTCTCAAAATTACTTTGCTTCTGAAAGAGAAATGTGACGTATCCACATGTATAATATTCGCAGCGGTCACCTGTTATCTTCAACAGATTTGATGAGAAACAAACTCACGAAGTCGACTCTGCACCCAGATACACTGGAATCAATAAGGAAGTATTTACAAAACAGATCACAGAAACATTACTATGATTTCCGGCACGTCGAAGTATCAGGCAACACTTCTTGAAGCATTAAATACACTTTCCGAGATAAATTTAACCAGAACATATTGTCATCCTCATCACATGTGCAACCAATTTCTTCGAATTTTTTACCAAATCACGTTCGGTTTACATAAAACATAAGTCTTGTATTCGTCTTTTGGTAGAAAATTAGCATTGCTTTAGCAGCATTTCTTTTGTTATGATGAATTAAAATCCTTCCTGCATAAAGCTGTCGGGCAATATCACGGATTACTTTGAAATTGAACATGGAGTAAGACAGGGCGATGCACTCGCCTGTCTTTTGTTTAACTTAGCTCTTGAGTGGGTCATTTGTGACTCTAGTATCAACACGAGGGCCACTATCTTTACCAAATCTGTACAAATTCTAGCCTATGCTGACGATATAGTCATAATCGCAAGAACAAAAAGTGCCTTAATGGAAGCATTCAGCGCTCTCAAAGCATCTGCTGAAAAAATGCATCTTAATATTAATGCAGATAAAACTAAATACATGCCTGTGACAAAAGCAGTGAGCCCTGTGGCCCTTCAAGTTGGAAATCTTAAAGTCGAACTGGTTGACAGTTTTACATACCTGGGTTCCAATGTTAACTCTTGTAATGACATAGGCTTTGAACTAAAAAGAAGAATTCTTGCTGCTAATCGCTGCCTTTATGGCCTTGGAACTTTTTAAAAATCGAAATTGATAAAAAGATCTACAAAAATTATTTTGTATAAAACTATTATAAGACCTGTTCTCACCTATGGATGTGAAACCTGGACTCTAACAAAGACCCAGACAAATCAACTTGTTATTTTTGAAAGGAAAGTCCTGAGGAAGATCTTTGGGGCTGTGAATGATAACGGAATTTGGAGACACAGGTACAACTTTGAACTCAACAGACTCTTTAAGGAAGCTGACATCGTCAACTACATCAAAATATGCCGCTTGAGATTCGCGGGACATGTCTGTTGAATGGATCCCTCATCTATGACATCAAGAATCTTTAATTATAAACCCATCTCGAACAGACCCAGAGGGAGACCCAAGCTGAGATGGACTGATTGTGTGGAAGAAGATTTTAAAGTGCTGAAAGTGACCAATTGGAGAACTGTCGCCTCCCGGAGGACAAGATGGAGGGATGTTCTGAGGAAAGCCTTGGCCCACCCCGGGTTGTCGTGCTAAAGAAGAAGAAGAAGAAGAATTAAAATCCTCGTAGCAAACTTAAGCATTCTTTTCCCTGCAAGTGTAATCTTGTTTCTCAAATTTGAATATCTGATTGAAATAAATACATAATTGAAGTTTCCACGAACAACGATTTAAATATGATGATTGGTACTTTTATTGTCTTTTCTTTTAATTTATGCAAATTACGTTAATACAGCTCTTTTGCGTTGGGTCATTGTGATTCTTTAAAAGACTCTTATTTACAATTATTTTACGCTGGCAGTTTTCAACATACGTGCATCGCTCGAACTTAATTTAGGGCTTTTTAATATTCTGAGCATTTTACGCAGGGGAAAATATTGATGCTGCCATTCTAAAATTTAAACAAAATTAATCATAACCTTCAGAAGTATATTGTCTAAAGCCATCACAAACTTGAGTGCATACTTCAAAAAATATTTGATTTTCTTTCCGATTGAGTGGTTGGGCATGCCGCTAGACGTTCATGCATCGGGGATATGTGAGTTTCTGTGTGGAATATTATAAAACATAAATTATTACACAGTAATATTATATAAATTAATCTGATTTTAATTGATACCTTTGAACATAATTTTATAAATAAAACAATTGATATTAATTTTTTAGGTTTCAGAAAGCCGGAGATTGAAATAACAGCAGTATAGGGCAGATGGAAACTCGCGGTGTGATAAAATTCCTTTAGTTGAAATCATAACTGTCATTCGATATCATTCGGGGTTAGAAAATGAGTTTGCAGGCTGATCACATGTCCTTCGCAGACGATCCAAGAAATGGAAGACCATCACACATGAACGAAGCTGCCTCAATGATGAAATAAGAGGTCTTTTTCCATTATAGAACAAAGAACAACCATATAAATGATAACGAATGGACATGGTATGAGTTGCAACAGGGTGGGGAAAGTTATTCACGAAGAATTGAACAGTTAAAAGTTGTCAGCACACGAGGTTCTAGAGTTACATTTTTGAAGCAAACAGATTTAAAGTATATTTTAAGGTAAGATCACTTCAATGAAGTATTATAAATTATGAAAATACATAGCTCTGTGATACACAAGGAGTAGAATATTTGGAAATGAATCCGCAGAATGGACAATATCCATATCGTTATAGCAACTGTGAAAATAATTGTAGGAATTTTTCTGTTGTCTCAGAGAACACCTATACAAAAGAACGTCGTTCATCCGAGTGTTTATTATCCGAAGCGTCAAATATCCGAACCAAAATCCGGATACGTTTTCGAACGGTGCAATGCTCAACAGTTGTTTCGAGTGAGGTTCAAAGTGACCAGAAAATCCAAGGTGAGGAATATTTGGGGAATTTCAGTGGTGTGATTTTGCAAACATCTGCGCGGAATATTAGATCAGTTTGTTTCAAAGTGAGGGGATGCATACATGCTCTGTTGTTAAGTTGTGTTGATGTAGAAACCTGTATGGCATGCGAAGCAGAAGACTGTGGATTTCAAATGCTAAATGATGACGAAATTGTGAGTTCCGTGCCAGGAGAATCCGACCCTGTCGACGATGAAACGGATGAAGACGAGGACAACAACAACGAAAGTAGAAATTGTCCATAAATTACTGGCGCGTTTTTTACGTTAGAGACAGCTATGGAGTGGTACGAACAACAATCAGAGGGCTGTCCTACTCAATTACTGCTTGTCAAGAGAATCAAAGAACTTGCAGCAAAAAAACGAAGGTGTACAATGGTACAGCAAAAAATAAGTGATTATTTTCCACAAGAAAGGTAAAATTGTGACATTTTGCTTTTTCTTCAAGCTCGTTTCCCACATGTGAGGATTTTCATTATTCGTATAGTGTCTGATTTCTTATACTGCATGGATCGCATTCGGTTTTCGGTTATCCGAACAATCGCGTATCCGAACGGTGTCCAGTCCCAATTGATTCGGATAAACGACGTTCTACTGTAAAGCAGATAATATCAGATCACCAACAACGAAGACAATTTCATTAGACAAACTGTTTCAAAAGATCATGGTGAGTAGCCTGAGAAAGACAGATGTGTCCTTACGTTAAATCTCAGGTGACCTCCCCCCCCCCCCCTATTCGCTTCCAAGCTGCACCGGCTATGGAAGAAGAAAACGAAGGAAACATGGAGGATTGGAACAAGAAAATATTGCACATTTAAGAGTTACCGGTGCTTCTACGGATCAACATCAGTATTCATGGATCAACACATAAATGAAAATTTTGTAAACCATCATATTTCAGTAAGTCCAATAATATGAAATATAAACTTATAAAAAATGACAATAATGAAAATTAGCATTTATGAAACTTCTTGAACTTTTAAAATCTTAAACTTCATGCAAATTGGAATCAGATATGCATACCAATTCATTTCTTTAAATTCCGTATTAAATTATCCGCCTTCTTTTTAAAATTAAATATACACTTTCATAAATTTGTTTTTTATTCTATGAAAACTTAGTGTGTAAGATCGGCATTACACAGAATTGACGCATTGGGTCAAAGAGTTTCTACTCATTCAAACTCGATTCAGCAAGACAATTTTCAAATAAATTGTAAGATTCTGCAAACACCGGGATAACATTCGTTTTAATCATTGCCCTTATTTTCACTGGTTTTCTTCTTTTCTATGAAATCCTGGTAGAATACACATAAGGCGGCATTTTATTGGAAACATGAACTAAGTCCGTATTTTTATAAAATTATCTTTCTCTCTATATACATATCCAAAGCATAAATATAAACGTTAAGCAATGATTGCTTTAAAAACAGAAAATACTTAAACTGTTTGTGGATTTTCTAAATAAAAATCTCACTTGAAGGCTTTATATCTTAAAAAAGAGAGAAAAAAAAACGAATTACGAGAAATCCATCTAGCATATTTTCTGAGTTATTTCACACAGTATTCATTTTCATTTTGACCAAGAAAAAATACTAGAAATCCTTCATTTGATATATTTGGTTTATTGACATATACGTTCATTAGCTCCCAAAGCGTCAAAACATTGATTTCAAAATTGAAATTCAAAATAATGTTTGAATTGATATCAGTTACGTGTTTTGTCATGTTAAATTCCACGAATGTGATGCCTATCAAACAACACATTTAATTTCCCCTCTCACTCTCTCTCTTTCTAAACCACTTTTTAAACACCTTTAATAATATTGAAGTACTTGTTTGATTTACTTACAAATAACCCTACATGAATTTGTGTGAGGGAACTACTACTTCAAAATTTCGTTTGCTCTTCTCAAATATGCATCATTTTGCAGAAATTAAACATCAAATTTTTGAAAAATATAAAAGAATTCCTTAAATTCGTAAGAGTTTTTTATCGTCGCTTATTGATAATACTCTTTCATTGGTAACTTTCATCAAAGCATGTGAATAATTCAAACAGTCATCACGTGTATTTTCTGTATTAAATTCTAAAAATGAAATGATTTACATGTTACAAAAGTAACATCCATCTATCAAAGCTAATATTTTCGATTGGAAATTTTAAGAATTATGTACATAACTAAAATGTCATGATTCGTGGTATTTAAAAATAGTTTTAGTTTGAAATTCCTCAAAATCACATCATTAAATTTTTTTTTTATATAAAACTTTAATTATTTTTATGTACCCATGCATGCATGAACAATTATTTCAAGCAAGCATTCAAACTTTAGCTTAGAAAATAGGTTTATGATCTGAATCAATATACAATTTCCTAACTATGCATTGCACTGCTAAAACATATGGATATTTAAAGATAATCTTGATATAAAAGATATTCTTTATAATTACACAATTATATCCAGCAGTAAAAAAATTATAATAAACAGAATTTGATTAATAAGTTGAAATTTACCTGCAAATTTTTATAGATTCTTGAGATGAACAAAGAAAATCTTCCATTTTTTAGGATTATAAATTTTTCTTAATAGATTTTAAATTTTATATCTTTTTCAATAAATTGTTCAGCAAATTAGATTTTGATTCTATAGGAAATTATCACTGATTTACTAATAAACTAAATATAAATCTCAATGAACATTTACAAAATTGTTTTTAGAAAAAAATAACTTTTAAGGAACGTAATCTCCTGTCTAACAATATTCGATTTCTCTAAAAATTTGAAGTGTATAGTTTTTGAAGGTATTTGTAGGTATGTGCACTTTTTTAATCTACACTGCTGGCCACCGTAAATGCAACACCCTGAAGGAAGCACACAAATAACATGAAATTTACAACATGCATTAGCGGAAATGAGATAAGCAAATGATTAGAATTTCAGCGCAGACACATATCACGCACGCCTGAGGCGCCACCTCAAAGCGCTATTTAAGGCTTGGAGATTTCGACGATTTCAAGTTCGGGAATTGTGTTTTTCTTGTGGTTTTTGTCAAAAAATGATCAGTTATGTCTCGTTGAAAACACGCATTCAGCTTTTGATCAAGTATCCAGTTCGACAGAGGAAGCATAGTGGGCTACCGAGATTGTGGATTATTTTTCAGGGAAATCGGTAGTCGTGTTGGACGAAACCAAACAACTGTAATGCGGATATGTGACCGTTGGACGCAGGAGGGTACGACGGACCGACGTGGTCGATCGCATCCACCTCAGTAACCACTTCATGTGAGGACAGGCAAATTGTGCGCATTGGCAGTGACGGATCGCTCAGTCACATCACGAACCACAGCACAGCACATTGAGTCAGTAGCGCATCATTCAGTGTCTGCGAGTACCATTCGACGCCGTTTACAGCAGAGTGGTCTGTCCGCAAGTCGTCCATTGCTTGGTCTACCCTTGACGCAGAACCACAGACGTCTCCGCCGCCAATGGTGCGATGAAGGAAGAATGTGGGTGGTAGAATGGAATGAAGTTGTTTTACTGACGAGTCACGCATCTGTCTGCAACACCATGATGGTCGGATTCGAGTCTGGAGACACCGTGGAGAGAGGATGCTGAACAGCTGCGTTATGCACCGCCACACTGGTCCTGCACCGGGTATTATGGTATGGGTCGGCATTGGATCTCACTCTCGCACTCCTGTAGCACGCATTGCCGGTACTTTAAACAGCCAGCGCTACATCTCCAAGGTGTTGGAGCCAGTTGTCCTTCCTTACCTTCAGGGCTTGGCCACAGCCATATTTCAACAGGATAATGCGCGAAAACACGTGGCACGCATTGTCCAAAGGTTCTTCGTCAATCACCAGATTGAATTGCTTCCCTGACCGGCTACCTCTCCGGATCTTTTGCCGATAGAAAACATGTGGTCCATGATTGCTCCACGATTGACTCAGATTACACCCCCAAGCTGCCACACTAGATCAACTTTGGCAACGTGTGGAAGCTGCTTGGTATGCTGTACCCCAAGAACACATCCAAAGTCTCTTTGAATCAATGCCGAGGCGTGTGGCAGCGGTGATCTCCAACAATGGCGGCTACTCTGGCTACTGATTCTGGCAGGAACCACACTTCACAGAAGTCTATAAATTTAATCATTTGATACTTGGTCAACATGTTATCTAGAAAATAAATTTTGTTGTGCTATCTCTTGTCTTTCTTGGTGTTGCATTTACGGTGGCCAACGTGTGTTTGAAAAAGTATAACATTTTTTTAAAACGGAATTCTCAAATAAGGTGACATAAATTATTTAAAAAGGGTTATTGGAATACCATCACCTTTATTCTATAAATAGCATCAAATAACAGAAGATAACTATTTTTATAAATGTCATCTTTAACTATATTAATCGAGCAGAATATTTTCAACAAACCATATTCTACTATATTTCTCCAGTGAAAATTGTCCACGGTTTCTTGCAAAACACATCCCTGATAAAATATTAGATAATTATTCTGTTATTTTTTGAATTTGTTCCATTTGCTAGAATAAATACTCAAAGTAATCGAACAAAAATACATAATTCCATTCCCGAATCAAAAAATTAACAGCATTGGTAAAAATTATTTCTACGCTCAAATGAGGACATCCCTTCACTAAGCATCTTTTACCAAAATGATTATTAATACTATTTCTCATCATTTAGAATAGGGACCCGTTTTATTCATAAATTGGATCAATCGTAAATTAAATGATTAAATTGATCGCATCGATTTCTCTCATACTTCATCGCTTCTGGAGAACATTCCACGATGACCATTGGTTTAATTAGTATAACGCTCTATTTAACTCTCCACTATACAGAAGAGTTCATTAAAATATATTTCATAAACGGAGTTCATGACTTCAATTTAGTAGATTTCCCTGATAAATATTCTGACATTCCAACTGTGGTGCTTATTAACCAGCAGATATGAATCTCAATCAAATGATAGTGCCCAACACTGCTAGTGAGACGTACTTGCCTGTGAAAACAATAACTAGATTAGATTGGACATAGAAATTGAATAGAATGAAGAAAGATTTATG